>JAWDGP010001622.1:0-14038 GCA_033675545.1 Elysia crispata
CAGACGGAGGCACAGACCATCTACTTGAGAAGGCCAATTTTCATAAATTTTCAAGTGGCATGAACCAACAAGTGTTATATATCAAATTTTAGCTTATGATTTGAGGATGATGAATATATAAAAATTTTGAGCGCCAGCCGATTATGTAACAGAAAAAAAGTAGGTCAAACAAACTTACCCCGCATTCAGCTGTCTCGACGAATTTCTCTTATAATCCAATTTTGTATGAATGAAATATGGTTCAAACACAAACCAGAGCACAGGTATGAAAGGAATAATCAACTAACACATATATTATCAGTTTGGAAAAAGAAATGAATCATATTTTAATAAGGGGAGACAATTTTTTTAAAAAAAAAAAAAAAAAAAAGAATTTTTTGGATTAGATAAATTTACAAAAAAAAAAAATGTAGTGCTCCCTGTGGTCCAAAGACCACTGAGAGTTGTTGAGGACCTCCCAGGAATAGAAATCAGGTGGTCCTGAAGCAATTAATCCAACATCTTCAATTTTTCCGAAAGATTATTTTGTTCCGCTTCTTTGAAGAAAACAGACGCTGAAGTTGTTGGAATCCTTGTTGATCTCGATGACCTATTTGAAGTCAGTTAAAAGACATGGCCTTATTAAAATAATCTTTTGAAATTAAAATGTTTTATAGGTCAATTCTTTGTATTATAATAATAATTTTCAGTAAAATCTGAAAGTAACATCACTCCAAACATAAACATTTTTGACATGGTACTTAGGATTCTTTGAAGATCTAACAAGGAATAAAACTACAAAAAGTATGCTGAAGCTAAGTTAAAAAATATTCTTGCAAAATCGCTTACAGTTGCATAATATGTCTTCTGAGCCTTATGGATCTGTGCAGTGAGTTTCACAAAATCCCCAACATTAAGAAATGGGTTTTCAGTTCTGGGGAAACAAATGTAGGAATAGCAAGATAAATGTAAACAGCACCATTACTTAAGTTTTTTTAAGATCATTATCAAAGCACATCTTCATCATATACAAAAAAAAATTAAAAACTTTTCATGGAAGAAAAAAAACCCATTTTCTTACCTTAATATAAACAGATAAAAAAAGGATTCCTCTATTTGCAACTATGCCTAACTCACTTTCTATGTCAAAGTAGGCCTCTTCTTCCTTGTCCTCTTCAACAAAGAGAGTTTTGCATGGGTGCGAATTTTGCATGCCCATGATTGCAGCCCTCTTCTCTGGGGTTTTGGGGTTGACTAAGTTCAAAGTTGCTTGGGCATACTCTGCACTGGTTGCCCCCAACTGCTTTGCCTTCTTCTTGAACTGAAGCAGCAAAGAAATAATTTTTATAAAAAATGCTTGTCTCATAAAACTTTTAAAATAAATGTATCAATTTTTGTATAATGATGTAATTTGTGAATAATCATAATTACTCACTTCATGAATTTGATTGTATAGGGATTGTCTCATTCTTGAAGATGTTGGCGTGCCTGCCTCAGATGAAGAATTGAGAGCCAAAGCTTCTGCTTCTCATTTCTGTCTGTATTGGTCTCCGTCTTTTTTTCCTGCAAATATAATAAACATACACACTCATCATCTTATTCTTGATAATATCACATGTCACTCATGTGTGTACAAAAAAAATGTTCCATGGCGGATGCAACTTACTTTATGGCAGTCTTTTTTTGAGAGCTTAAGTTGTCTCTCTGGCGCTTGCGTTGATCAGCTTTGTAGCGTCAAAGCTCATCCGTGGACATATCTTTTGGCCTTTTTGCAGAGGGTCCTGGTGTCTCATCTGCACAACTTCTTCTGGTCTGGCGTGTTTCCGCAGCCTTCTTACATCGGTAACGTTCGCTCTCTCTTGCCTTAAAAAAAGCAAGCAGTGGATATTATAATTTAATTATCTTTTGTACTCCAAATTTATATTATGAATTGTCAACAACAAAAGAAAAAATCAATGGAATGAAAAAAAAATAATTGGATAACATCTTTGGTTTACCTCTTTTCCTCAATCTTTCTATCTCTTTATTCTATTTGAGCCCTCGTATGCGTCCCACTTCTTTTTCTCTGCATCTCTGTATCTCTGCTGTGATTCTCTTCTTTTTGATAAATATTCCTCATATTTATCAGGCTCGTTTACTTTCATATTCCTCTGTGCCACAGTAGTTGGGTGAGGCATTGTGAACTGTAAAGTTATCTTAAGAGAAAAAGGGTAAATCCATTTAGAAAGTTAAATTGGTTTGTTCGTGAATGTAGTACAAAATAGTAATGGATATATTCTAGATTTGGACGCAAAATAATAGTGAAGAGGGTCTAAAAAAAATTCTAATGAGTCTAGTATGATGCATCCAAATACACTTAAATCTAGACCTAGAATAGCCCTCTTTGATTCTTTTTAAATATTATAAATTGTAACTTAAAAATAAATGTTAATTTGCGTCAGGTCTTAAAGACGCGAAAATCAGTTTAAATCGAAATAACTGACATTGAAACATCAACGATTAACTTTCCACTAGCGCCTGTGCAAAAATTGCTTACTCTGTGTTAATAAGTGAGAAATATTATTTGATATAACAGAATTCGATCTAAATAAACCCAAAGAAAACGAAAAAAAAATAACTTACCTCGACAAAAAAGCGAAAACGAAAAGTATTTTTCAACTTAAAAATATGTCTCTCCTCAAAGCGTTGTTTTTGTATCGCGCAACTCAGCGTTAGCAAGCAAAGAGGAAGCGTCGCGTCGCAAGCTTTCGTTAGTGCGGTGATTTCCGGTTGTCAGACTGTTAACGCTGAGCCGTAAACGCAGTCGACACAAAGGTAATATTTCTTTCCTAACTCTAAACAACGTAAAACTAATGTCCGAAAACAACCGAGAACGAAACTACACTCAAAATGATGACGTCATGCATACTAAAATATCGTCTAAGTCCGCCGGATTTGAGGAAAACGAGTACAGCCGAATCACTGCGATGGCAGAAAATGATCGACACGAACGAGACCGCCGATAGAAAAAAATTGTAAAAAATTAAATTTAATCTCCTATTTTAAATCCGATGCTTTAAGTGTGTTGAAAACACTTTAGAGTGCATTTAAGCACCAAAAACTAGACTACAAGATACATTTTAAGAAATTAGATCTAAATCTATATATTCGCGATTTGCCGACACAACAGGCCTCTTGTGACGTCATTTGTTTACTTAACCAAAACAAAGTGATAAATCGTTGTGTACAACCAATTTTTGAACACAGATTAGTCAAAACATCATGTTTACGATACAAAACACTGAAAACGACGAATTCAATGAAAAAAATATTCAATCCTTACCTTGAAGATCCTGGTGGGAAATTCAAGTAAACCATTGGTGTCGCCAATTTAGAGTTAGCACTACTTACCGCCGGCGTAATTAATAAAAATCCACGAAATTTTTCAAAACTTTCGTTAATAAAGCCTCCAGAAAAGTTGAACTAACGACAGAAACTCATCATAATTCGTAATTTTATTTATGATCTATGCCATCAAGTTGTAGACCTGGATGCAAGACTAAATAAAATTGCCTGAAAACCTCCAAACACACGGGTCCAGGGCGGAGCCCTATGGGGAAATCAGGGGACTCTGTCCCCTGCAAGCTGAAGGATTTTCATCGAAACTAATATAAAAAACCCTGTCCCTGACACTTTTTTCTTCAATTCTATCAGTTTATATTAACAACAATTAACATTAAGATTTGGATCACCACCAATAACTTAACCTGTCATACCTATTCCTGGTACATTTTCATTGAACTTGAAATCAGTATTGTGTATAACCTACGCTCGAGCTAGATCTAAAGATTCTAAGATATTCTTAACATTGTATTTTCATAAATCTAGAGCTTATAGATCTAGATATCCTATTTTGATGCTTTTATTAGATCTAGATCTATAATATTATTTATAGAGTAGAATTCTAATCTAGATAGATCTAGATCTAGATCTTGACTAAATCTAGTCTCTAGAAGTTCTTATTGATAGACCTAGATCTATTCTTAATCGATCTTCATAAATCTGGAGTTAGATCTATATCCAGAATTTCATTTTAGCGCCGTAGAAACTAAATCTAGACCTGCATTGCCATATTAGAAATCAATGAGTTCATTGAGACTCTAAAGCCCTAAGCTTCGTTTCAAAACACTGCCATAGACAGCGAAAAAAATCATGGCCACAGCGGACTGCACACTTTTTTCACAGCACAGGTAATGAGATCGTAAGGATTACCCAACCTCAGGTTTCCGAAAGTTAAAACAACACGCTAACTTTGGAAAACAAAACTGGCTCTGGTACTACATTTGATATCAACATTGACTTTAAAAATCTTAATTGACTTTTCTTATATGTCTTTGTTCTAAACTCGACTCGGATTAGTTTACCTAGATCTAGAATGATCAACTTTCCAAGTTCTTTGCAACCCTTTCGATTTTTTGTAAACAAGACCTTGGGATCGCCGAGCAAGGCAGTCGTCATTTTCGTACTTCGCGTTGTTACGGAAAGTTCAGGCAATCATTGCCGGAAAGTCGGCTTTGGTTGCCGGAATTCGTATTATAGCAAGTAAGGCGGAATTCCGACTCGGCGATAAGCTGGCAGCTGACTCGCATCAAACTTGACTCTTTTAAGTATTAAATGAGGAAAATTTTAAGATTGCCGGAAATCAGGCAATTGCCGGAAAACATCCAGGTCTAAGTTGGAAACACAGAAACTGTGTTTTCACCTCATTGTCTGTTTTCCGCCTATTACAAAAATATTAGGATCCCCTCTTAAAGCTCACATAATTCTACGAATCGAATGGATTGGAAGGTGTTTTTTCTTGATTCCCAGAATTCTCACCCTGCTCTAGTTCCAGAACAACAGTAATGACAATGGAGCAGTCATTGCAAAACTTAATATAACAATGGCTACCACCATGCATGTTGTTCCACACGCAATATATTGTAACCTTCTAAATTCACATTCAAGCTAATGAAAGGAAAATTTTCCTGTGAAAAAAATGCTATTGTAGCCTAACCCTTTTCCCAGTTTAAATCCTAGAGATCTAAACTATTAACAAAACAGAAAATCTTAAATGAAAAAAATATGCAAAAAACCCCCCAAAAAACCAACAATTGGCCAAATATCCAATATCTATCTGAAAGAGGAAGCAAAATAATGTAAAGATTCCATAAAATTTCTCCTCAAACCATAGCATTCCATCCGAGTTTACTTATTTTTGAGAAAAAAGCAAGGCAACTTGAGAAAATATTTTTCATTTTCCATCAATCAGAGGCATAAATCAGGGAAAGGAGATTGATTTAAAAAACCTACTACATTACGCAACTGCCAGAAGGCAAAAATGAATTAGATGAGGACAATATGTTACACCTAAAATACTTATGTCAGCATGAATAATTTATCTGCAGCTAGACAAAATCTTTCAAAGTAATTAGAGAAAGCAAAAAAGATGGTGAAATTTGCATCATTTACATCGTGCTATATTGGACATTTACATCATCAACTAGGAGCTCAAATAAAATAAACCACATCTACATTACAGTCCCTTGAATTCCAGTTATTTTAGCAGATACCTAAGCTATTGAAAGATTTGCAACTATTAATAAATGATTAGAATCTTTATTTTTCGTTTTTGTAAGGAAATGAATATAGGCCTACAACTTTTTCTGACCAACAGCAACAAGCTTAAGTTAAGGTGTCCTACACACAGTTAACAGTGCTGTTTACAACTAGATCTATATTGAACCTTTATCAATTTATCCTGAAGAAATTTTAATATCATTTGGATGGTTCAGACAAAGATCCAGATGTAATTGAGTATGCTCTGAGTTATTATAAACAATTACAGATCCAAATTCTTCGGCAAAATGAAGTGCAGATCAGAGTTTGTAGATCGTAGACTGATCTAGTTGGGATGAGTTTTTTTTTTTTTTTAATCTAGACTTCAAACTTTGATTTATAATAAAGAAAAATAATGTCAGCTCACCTGATGTAACGGTAACCTACGATTCAGGCAAGACGAGCATACTTTCAACTGAGTATTTGGCGTTATGTACCCTTCATAGGACAAGCAATGCAGTTTTCCTTTCGTTATTAGCCTAGTGCGAGGAAGATTCACTTCCGTAAAGGCCTTCAGTGTGTATTTTTATTCTTGGGAGAAACCTCGGTCAAGGCCAAGATAAGAAAAAGACTGGCGATAAGAAACACAGCGGAATGGACGCACTGCGACTAATCGCCGAGTCCTATGGCGATTCTACTGTTACAACTTGAACCAGGCCTATCTTTTGACCCGTGGGCTCCTATTGCAGTGAAACGTCATCGTTATCAATAAATCCACACATGCTAGCTTAGACTTAGAGCTACCCGTGGCATATCAGTGTGTTCTGCTGTTCGTATGACACGCAAGTTGAACTAATCTTGAAGTGCGTGTTTTGTAGGACTACACGCATCTTTTTCTGAATCAAAGGAAGCCACCAGTTTGACCGCACGAATTTAAGAACAAGGTAATTGTTTGTTGTTGTTTTTTTTCATACATGTTTAATATTTACAGTAATTACCATTTAGTGTTGAAGTGTCACTTCTAACTGAGACTTACATGCCCACCAGAAAAATGCCCCCAGCCCAAATTGCCTTTTATCTTCCCCTTTTCTTCAAAGCTAATTTAGAGGTCGTTAGACCAATGAATATAACTAATCTGTTTTTTGTAAAGAACCCCAAGTTCAAGCATAAGGCAACGAGGTTAAAGTTGAATATGTGGCTCTTATGATTCTATGATAATTAATATTTAGGCCTTGCATTTGTGTCAAAATATTATTTTAATTGAGAATATGAAATGAAAGTCATATACAGTAACTAGTTTTGTATTAATGATTGAGCTGCTGATAGCCTCAGAACTATTATAGATCTATTTATTTCATATTAATCAACATCATAATTCACCAGCTGCATGCCGACATTGTTCTGAGTGAGTGTGAGTTTCCAATAATGGCCCAAGAAAATGGACATCAAGATAGACTATTTCTTGGTTTTGACTTCAGTACACAACAGGTAATCTCTTCAAAAACTGATATTTTCTTGTTCTTTTTCATTTTTAGTTTTACACTTCTGTATGTAAAATGACCCTTTCGATTTCAATCTCATTTCAGCGTAGATTAACTATGTATTATAATACTAGATGTCTATACTCACTCCAAATGAATCAGAGGTCGTGATTTTACATATTCTTGTAAACATTTTTCTTACACCATTTCATTTTCAAGCTTCTCATCTGATTAAGCTGTATGAAATTATCACCAAATAAACTATTCTGAGAAGATAAGTGAACTAGGCAAACAAGGGGGAAAATTGTTTTAAAACACATCGTTGTTAAATTTTATCCAAAAGCCTACTCTTTGGGAAAATGAGAGCAAGACATCATTCAGGCGTAGGTAGTAACCACACAATTATAATACATTATATGATTTCTGTCAGTTGGTAATAAATGAACACTAATATGAACAGGGGTTCATCATTCTACATCTGACCTAGGGACTATCTGTGGTGCCAGCCATCTTTCTAAATGCATGGTAAATAGAGCTAACATTCCAGAAGCCTTTTTTTAAATGTAAGAGAAAATTTGGGGGTTATTGTCACGTACCACAAAGTAATCAATTGTGTTTGAATGACTAGAGCTGTTAGAATGAAAGCCATTTCAGTAACATGTAGCTCTTTGGAGTATATATATTTTATCACTCGGAATTAATAAAAAAAAATTACAAACAGCTCTTGTGGCAGCTCTAGATACACCAAGCACCACTGGCAAACCCTAGGCATACTATATAATGGCAAATTAATACAATGACTGATAAAGCAGTCTTTTTATCAGGGCTTGAAAAGACATGAAAATTTGTGTGCTGACCTCCTCTTCTTGTTTTTAGATTGGCAAAAGACATATCACAAAAACTTCAGTCATGTTAGTCAGAAAAAGAGATAACTTTGAAAATCATATAGAACTTAAATTAAGCAAAACATTTTATATATTTTGTAAGAATGACAAATGAAAATAAGACACAAACTTTTATTTTTGCCTCTTCCTAGTTCAACCAAAAAATGAAAGTTAGTCCAAGATTTTTATGCAAATATACAATCAATGTATAAGGAAATTTTTTTACTGTATTATAATCAAAATTTATTACATTTTCTTTTTATAAAAAAAAAATTGGTTTGATGAGAAGTGGCAAGCACACCAATATGAGATTTTACTTCATTTGATGATGTGTGCTGCTCACTATTATTGCATTTTTTCAGACTTTTAGATAGTAAAATAATTGTCTTGTTTGTATCAGATAAGCTACAACTTATCTAATTTTTTCAAGTTTTTTTTTTTTAATTTTGAAAGCCTTTTAATTTTAGGTAAAGAAAATTTTCCCAGCCTATTTTGATGGCATATTTTATGTTTTAAACTTTGCAGATAAAGGTGATAGCAGTTACAGATGATTTCGAAGTTGTGTATGATGGTCATGTGCAGTTTGATGTGGATCTTCCAGAATTTAAGTAAGACTGGAATTTATTTACTATTTTAAGTTTATAAAACAAAATAGAAGTAGGCAATTTCATATGATTTAATTATGAATCAGCCTTTGCAAAATTTTAATGCCCTAGCAATACAGTCTTATAGCAATTGACTTATATATTGGCTATTGTTTATGTTGCAGGATCTTGAGATATAAAGTTGCCCTTATTCTCTCAGTCCATATTGAGACATGACTGTGAGCTTTGAAAGAACTGTTTTTAATATTAGCAGTTATTGGATCCTTTCCTGAAGAATTGAAAAGCCTCTGGAGATAATTTAATTTTTTCTGGTTGTAAAAGGTGACCAATTTTATGTTCATTGCTGTCAATATAATATTAAAAAAAATTTGTTTAAAAAAGGGAGACAAAAATATACTGTTTGCACTTTCCAAAGGCTCTTTAACAAAAATTAAGCTGGCATCTTGATTGGATTTATTTCAGAAATAAAGAAAAATCTATACGATCCTCTCAAAATACAAAGGGATAGATTCTCTCAATCTAGTTATTATGAATCCGATCTGCTGACGAGACCAAATTTTGTCTTCTGATATCAAATGAGTTATAAGTGTGGTAAAAATACATTACATGAGATCAGAAATGTGGATTCAAGTTATAACTTGATTTAAGTTATAAGACTGCAAAGAATCAGCAAAGAATCAGCACCATAAAATTAAATTTTTTGTCAAGATCCAAGGATACACATTATTCATTCATTCAAAGGTTTTTTTTTGCTTCTCTATTTGACTCTACTATTTCATATCAATTTTTCAGAACCAACGGTGGTGTCCATATCCATTCTGACCATGTGACGATCACCACACCTACTAGAATGTGGGTGAAAGCTTTTGATCTTCTTCTGAGTCGCATGAAAGCATCAGGGTTCCCATTTCATAAAGTTGTGGCTTTGTCAGGAGCTGGTCAGGTGAGCTGTGTTAAGTCCTGGAATTCTCATGTTATTTTTATTTCTTCATAAATCAATTATAATGAAGTTATTCAATATATGAGATATTTTTTTAAAAAGCCATATAATCCTTTGTAAGCCTTTTCTGATTACTTATGAAAAACGAAATAACTCTGCACAAAAAACTTACAGGGATGGCTATGAAATAATTTTATACCTCATAAAATTACAAAATGAGTCACAAGTAATATCTAGAGACTTTGAATTTTTGATAGACTAAAATTAATCTCTATAAAAAACTTTTCTTATCCTCAGTTAGAATTAAGACCCTGTTAAAACTAAAAACCACAAGAAAGTTAAAGTTCAACTATTTTTTTTTAGATTTATCTCTGGTTCAAAAAGTAAAGCAGAATAACAATGGCATTCTCTCTTGATTTATGCCAAGATTTCTGGTATTACTTAGAGAAGAAAGCAAGCTCTGGGAAAGTAAAAGTAAGAATGAGATGGTGGACAGTTTATGTAAACAAAGTAGTGATGGCACCAAACGATGATGGAAGTATAAGAAAGGTTGCATTAAAATGGGCTTTTAAAAAAACTTAAATTTTTTGTATTTCCAAATATCCTGTTGGGGAAAAGCATATTCAAAGTTGAATGAAATAAACCCAGACAAAACACAAGTAATTGAGTATAATTAGAGATGATAAGATCCAAAAGGGTAAAACTTCGATCACAGAGGGATTCTTGAAAAGTCTCTAATTTTGACAATGAAGTGGTTAATTTGAGAAACATATTTTGTTCTTATTGACGTGGATCTTGTAGAGAAAAAAAATATATATTCATGGCTATATATATTAAAGTATATTTATTGAAGTTTATGAAAAAAGAAAATAGTTTAATTTGTAAATGATGCATCCATTCTCTAATTGACTTTTGTTTCCAGCAAGGTTATCCCTCTGGACAAAGTTTTTATATTTTACAATTGTTGCACTCTGCTTCTCCCTATTGATGCTGAGTTTCCATGATTTTTCTCATGGAATTGGTAGTCCTTTGAATATGTCTAACACAGTATTTTCTTCTCCAGCAACATGGAAGTGTGTTTTGGAAAAAAGATGCGAAAGAGCATTTGGCAAATCTCTCACCAGAAAAGGATATGTTTGACCAGTTGAAGGTGAAAATAGATTTATCTTTTTTTTTTTTTAATTTTCATGACAGTAATGATTGAATGAACCAAAAGCAACCAATCATAAAGAAGTTACTTTGGTATAAGAAGATTGTTTTGGGCTGACAATTGACATTGATGCTCAGTCTGATGATTTTACTTTGCTCTAAGAAAAGTTATACTATTATATCAAATCTTCTCGACTATTTGAGACTCTCCCCGTTCCAGATTTAAGTTATTCAGACAAAATTTTTACACTGAGATATCTTCCCTATTTTCTAGCTTTCCTGATGTGGATTTTTGATTCTGAGGTTTAGACCTTATAAAATTAAATACAACTACATTTTCAGTTCCGTGATATATTTTATGCACTCGTCATAACTTTCTCAAATGTCTACATTTTCTCTTTCTCTTTTTTATTTTTGGCTTTGATTATTGTTTTGAAAAAACAGAAATTTTTAATTCATAAGAAGTGTAAAACTCTGCTTGTCTTTGAAGGATATTCACTGAGTTTTATCTTTTTAACAATTTGATGTGCAAACTCTGTTTGTTTGCCATATTTTTTCAAATAGCCCTGAATGTTGAAAAGTGTCCCTCCCCGACTCTTTTTTAAATTTTGCACTGAAAATCTTTTGATTTTTTGGATAAATTGAATTTGAATCGAAAAGTCATGACTAAAGGATTTTGAGGTTCCAAGATCAAACTCTAACATGCATGTTGTTATATTGACATACTAGGACTGCTTCAGTGTTGAAGACTCTCCTGTGTGGATGGACGCCAGCACAGCAGATCAGTGCTTGAAATTAGAGAAGGCTGTTGGGGGACCTCAGGTTATTTAATTTTTTTTTACTTGCTAATGAAAGAATATAGTTGTGGTTTATAGAATGTCAGGTCAATGTACAATGAGTTACCTGTAAGCAATATTGCTGCATATAATGCTAGACCATGCTAATCAATGCACAAAAAGTTTTAATGATAGGTCTTGCTCGTAGACCTAGTAAAAAAAAGACTGTTCAAGAAGGATAAGATTATAAGCTTGAACAAATCACATAGTTTCTTCAAGTTTATATCCCTTGATTTTTGCTTAAAATTTAGTACTGAAACTTTCAAGTAAGGAACATTATCATGAATAATGTTCCTTACGTCGCTCTTAAAATGTTTTTTTACATTTTCCTTTTTCACAACATTTGCATCAGAGAGCCATACATCTATTATCCCCTTCCCTCTACCTCGCCTGAAAAAAAAAGGTTTTGGCAAGTATTACAGGTTCAAGGTCCTATGTGCGGTTCACAGGCAATCAAATCATGAAGATTTGTGAGAAGAACAGAGAGGCTTATGACAATACAGAGGTAACCATCCAGTCTTTGTGTGTATCAAATCTTACAAATACTGAATTCTAAGTAATGAGAATCCTGTGATAAGGATCAAATAAAACACTTACTTACAACTGACCCTTAATTATTATCAGATTAATGAATAAAAAAATTGCTATTAACTAAAAAAAAAGCCTGTTATTGAAAGAGTTATGATATCAATACAGAAGTCTTACAATTGAAAACAACGTCAAAGTCATTTTTGCCTTTCAAATTTTGTGACCACCAGAGGATATCGTTAGTGAGCAGCTTTGCTGCAAGCTTATTTATTGGAGACTATGCTCCGATTGACCACAGTGACGCTACAGGCATGAATCTGCTGGACATCTGGACCAGAGAGTGGTCTCAGAGGTGCTTGGAGGTAAGAGAAAGAAAACATAAAGGATAGAAATTTCTGGAAATAAGATAATACTAAGTTTTGTTGATGTACCTCCCAATCTCATGCTTCGCAGCTCAATGGGCAAAACTGTCATGAGAGCCGTATTGAACAAGAATAAAGCATAAAACATTTAAATAATTTAGGTCCATCAATATCTTTTGGAGCATAAGTCGGCAACAACTGCACCTCATCTGACTCTGTTCACAGCAATTTTTTTTAGTGGTCCACATTTAAACCCTAAATCTTTAGTCTTTGCCTCAAGGCCCCTTTTCCCTCTCATCTTCTTCTCTTACCTTGAGGAATCCAGTTCAAAGCAAACTTTGCTTCAAAGTTGGAGTTCCTTGAAGTCTCTCAGCCAATAACTATTAGGCCAATTTCTTTGAATGTATGTTTGAAATATTACCTTTTTTAAAGATGTTAATTTGTCTGGAGAGGACTTTAAACAATTGACAACCTTTTTTTGTTTTGAGCTAGATTGTAGAGTGAGGGCCTTAAAATATCTTTCACCTCAGAATGAGTCAGAGTAAATATCAGCAAAGTAACAACTAATACAAGCACAATTTCTACAAAAAGTTAAACAGAGATGCAAAACATATGGTTATATACCCTAGGGACACGTTTTGCTTTGCTGAAAATAAGATTTACATGGAATTATTTGGATAAAATGAAAAATAATATTTAGCAAAAATGGTTTTAAAGAGTCGTGATTTGTCAGTGCTGTTGCAATGTGAAAATGAGAGAAATTACCAAAACAAAAGCTGTTCAGCCTATATAAATGTAAGAAGGCGTATTGAATGTGACAGCGGCCTTTTTTTTTGCTTTCATTCAAGTCTTTGGAAAATAATGAGAGTTAACACAAAAATCTCTAAATGGTTGATTTACATAATTTGTCATATTTTTCTTCCCCCACCCTCTTCCTGCAAAATCCAGGTTTGTGGGCCAAATCTTGCCGAAAAGCTTGGGCCCTCCGTGCATTCAGCGAAGCCAGTTGTAAGTTTTCTGTACACCTCTCTTATTGTCTTTGTTGCACCTCTCTTATTGTCTTTGTTGGCCTGAATTATCTTATAGTTTTCTGTACACTTCTCATATTGTCTTTGTTGGCCTGAATTACCTTATAGTTTTCTGTACACCTCTCTTATTGTCTTTGTTGGCCTGAATTACCTTATAGTTTTCTGTACACCTCTCTTATTGTCTTTGTTGGCCTGAATTACCTTATAGTTTTCAACCTTCTCTGGTTGTCTTTGTTGGCCTGAATTTGCTCCAGGTAGTTTCTCTGTACACTTCTTTTATTGTCTTTTTGTTGGCCTGAATTACCTTTATAGTTTTCTGCAACCTCTATTGCCTTTAATATCTAACATTCTTATATAGTTTTCTGTACACCTCTCTTATTGTGTCTTTGTTGGCCTGAATTACCTTATAGTTTTTTTCTGTACACCTTCTTTATTGTCTTTTGTTGGCCTTGAATTACCTTTGGGTAGTTTTTCTGTAACCTCTATTGTCTTTGTAGTTATCTGAATTACCTTAGTTTTCTGTACCTTCTATTGTCTTTGTTGGCCTGAATTACCTTATAGTTTTCTGTACACCTCTTTTATTGTCTTTGTTGGCCTGAATTACCTTATAGTTTTCTGTACACCTCTCTTATTGTGTCTTTTGTTGGCCTGAATTACCTTTTATAGTTT
>JAWDGP010001626.1:0-30000 GCA_033675545.1 Elysia crispata
GTGCTCAATTTTTCAACATAAACCCGTTGAAGATGAGCTGGGTACCCGATAGTTCGTAAGAGTAAAATATCGATCTGTTAGAAAAAAAAATTATATTAGTTCATCGTCACATTATCGCCATCCTTATTCTACTTGGCTTGAGACGGCATGAGTATCACTCTCTTCCTCTCTGCCATTATGTGCTTTCCGTCTTTACTTCTTATTTCTCGCTTAGCCTCTTTTTCTCTGTTTCTCTTTCTTTATATATTTCTCTCTATTTTTTTTTTCTTTCTTTTATTACACTGTCTTTTGTCTATTTCCCTTTCTCACACCCCTTCTCTGTTTTATATCTCTTTTTTCCTCTCTCTGCTCTACTTGTTTTTCTCTCTCTTATGACTTTTTCCTACTTCAATTCGTCTCTTTTTCTATCCTGCTCTTCTTCTTCATTCTCTCTTCATAACGTATTTGCTATTCTCGTTTTCTCTTCCCGCTTCTCCCTTTATTTGTATATAAATCTGTTTTTCTACATTTCCTTTTCTTCTCTCTCTTCCTCTCTTTTCTTCCAATCTTTTTCATAAGCTCATTCTGTCTTTACCTATCTCCTTTTTTCTTTCCCTCCCTTTAAACCACGAAAATTACCGAAGAAACCTTCGTCTGTATAATTGGTATGATCTGCTGGTAAATAAGATACATTTAATGCCAAAGTGTGTCTGAGTATGAAAAGAGGTAGCGGCAGGGAAAAAGAACCGACCATAATTATAAGTTTTTGAGATGATACATCAACATCTACCGGGGATTTCCAGGCGCTGCCATTTTGCGCGTCTCCTCGTGCGTGCTTCTAAAGCCGCTTCACCTGCCCCAGGCGTTGATGGCGAGGAACTTTTCGAACGGCTAGAGCAGTTTTCTCGCTCAATGAGGCCGCAACAGTCTCCTCGCCTGGAGCTAAACGCGCCAACTTTGACCCCAAACATGAATGGAAACACGGAAATTCCGGTAGAACTCAGCAAAAAATGTTTTGTTTACTTTCGGATTTTTTTTCCGGACGTTGGATTTGTAGGAGTTAGTTCGTGCCTATTATTTCCAGCGTTGGTAGAAGAGTTTTGGGGTGTTACCTAAGCGATAAAAGAGCAAATCACACATCATAATTTGAGAGCGTTTCGCCAGCTCTATAGCACAAAAAACATTTGTTGCTTTATTATATAAAAAAAAAAGGGTAAAAGGACTGGGGAAAATTGGTCTCTAAAAGGACGTTAAAACTTGGAGGTCAGGCTTTCTCGCCTGTGCTCAATTCTAGCTTGAAGGGTAACAAAAGACTAAAGATTAATATTAATTTGTCTTTGCAGAAAACTGTTTCAAAATTTTGGGCTGATTGACTTGTGATAGCATCGCCTTGGGTCTGCCCTTAAAATACTGTGTCAGAACCGACAGAGCTTGAGATTATCATTTATAACAATGTGGAATAGAATAGAATTAGCAAAATAGTGAAAGTAAAGTGTCTTTGTGTAATGCATGATCCGAGATGAGGATCGGAAAAAAGGGAGGGGAGGGGGTGTGTCGGGGGGATGGGGGGGGGAGGGAGGGGATTAAATCCGTGATAGTTTTATGCGTTTGAAGAGGAGATATGTAGAGAGGGAGATGAGAGAGACAGAGGTTAAAAAAAAAGAGAGAGAGATGCAAAGATAGTTGGAAGGAGGAGATAGCAGAGGGATAGACAGACCGACGTGCCACAGAGACGAGGAGATTTTAGGAAAGGGGTGGTAAGAGAAACAGAGGAGTCTTGAGAGGTACTTGGAGAAATTTAAAAGAGAGAGGAGACCTAGTACAGAGAGAGAGAGAGAGAGAGAGAAAGAGAGATAGGAAGAGAGAATGAGATAGAGACAATGAGATAGAGAAAGAGAGATAGGAAGAGAGAGTGAGATAGAGAAAGAGAGATAGGAAGAGAGAGAAACAGAAGAGAAAAAGAGAGTGGGGGGGGAGAGATAGAGACAGACAGACAGACAGATAGACAGCAGACAGGCAGACAGACAGACAGCAGACAAGATGAACAGAAAGAGAGAAAGAGTGAGGGAGGGAAAGAAAGAAAGAGAAAGAGACAAAGAGAGAGAGAGAGAGAGACAGACAGACAGACAGACAGACAGACAGCGAGAGAGAAAAAGGGGGGGGGGGGGGGCGTTAGAAAAGGAGAAGGGAGAGAGAAAGAGAGAGGATGTGATTACACCTGTTAGCTAGTCCTGAAGAGATCTCAAAATAATTTTAGCGAGATATGCCTGGTCTCGATTTAACAACACGATAAGGAACTTTCTTACGTCGTTTGTCTGACCTTTA
Organism: Elysia crispata; assembly: GCA_033675545.1. Lineage (NCBI taxonomy): Eukaryota > Metazoa > Mollusca > Gastropoda > Plakobranchidae > Elysia > Elysia crispata. The sequence continues at coordinate 2,305 of JAWDGP010001626.1, forward strand.
CACGAAAACCAATACTGTACACTGCAGCCGCTTAAAGTAGGTATGAGACAACTCTAACTGAAAGTCTTATGACTGCAATCATTCGACAGAACTGCCAGTGATAGAGGATCAAAACGTCCACCTTATTATCGGCATGTGCATGCAATCTCCTCAAGTTTGACCCGTTTGCTGTCGATGCATGAGTTAAGGGCTTCAATTTTTGTGTCCGTGTCTGTTGTACTCCGTGGCGGCTTGTTTAAGGGTAAAACATGCCTCAAGTCACTCTAATGTGGACGATTCATATCAAACAATCAATCAAACAGTTCGGTAGCTCAATGATTTGAAATATTTATGACTTTTAGTATTTAGTCTTGTTTGCCCCTACCCTTACCCCAACCCCTCCCTTTGTTCTTTGGGGTGGTTCGTAAATAGTGCAGTGGAAGAGGGGTAGGAGGGGTCTAAAAGAGAGTGATACTTTTTCTGAAATTAAAGAATAACCAAAGCAAAGGTTTTTTAATCAAATGACCCCGACATAATGTTGTATCTCTGTAATTGTGTGCGGAGGTTTTGGTTTCACCCACAGTTTTCTCGAGTTCTAAGTTGCAAGCCTGGGTTGAGATTCTAAATGTGCTATCCATCTACTATCCAACTCGTCGTAAAATTCGTTCAGGGTGAGAGTAATCTTGTCAAATCTTAATCTCGCTTTGACAGGCAAATGAATAAATGACTTAAATTTCGTTATGACCTGGCCCCATTTAACATGAATGGTACTGAGAGTCGGTGTGTGAGATAAATAGATAATTAGATTGGTAGGACTGTGGGTGGATATTAGATTGATATGCAGATTTGGTTTAAGAAGATTGATAGAGAGAGCCAGAAAAGAAAAAGAGAGACAAGCGGAGAGAGAAATAAAAGATAAAAGAGGGACATATAAATTTAATATGTTTCCTTGATTAAATTTTTTTATATTAAAATATTTATAGGATAGTTTTTTTTTTCTCCCCATAGAGAGACAGAGGGTTAGGATGAAAGAAAGAGATAGATGAAAATATTTGGAAAAGGGGAAAAGAGAGAGCAAGAGAGAGAAGGGGGTAGACAAATTAAGAACGAGAGAGGAAAATAAATAGAGGTGAGAGGATGAAAGACAAAAAACATAGAAAGAAAGAGTGTTAAAGTTTAAAAAAAAGTAATTTTTGCCAATGTGTCACTTCATAAGATACTAGGCTATACGACAAACGACAAGGAATAAGAGCAGCTGCCTCTACATCATCTCCCTACAGTGAGGCTTTTATTTCACGACCAGTCTAGTGTCTCTATTCACTCTCTGTAGGAAGTCAGTAAGTGGCCTGCAAATTTCACGCTCAATGACTAGTTTGGACAAATTGTGATTTCCATATTTTATGAAAGCCCAACCAATTCTCTGCATAAAACAGTTGAATTTTTTTTTAGAATATATAGTATTTGGCTGAGATATGACCCAAAACTTAGAAAAAGGCTGAGGAATAAGAAACTGAGGAAAACGTGTTTAAAGTTGGAGAAAGTGTTCATGTAGGGTTTGAGTTCTCTTCACAAAAACACCATAAAGCATAATTAAAGTTTCTTTTGGGCTTTGACATTTTTTGACAAGACAGAAAAATGGTTGGTAGTTCATAAGAAGCTAAAAAGTGGGAAACCTTGAAAAATGGATTTGTCATGTTTGAAGCCTAATAACTCAAAACAGTAATTTCCGACATCAGCCTAAAAATCCCAGGCCACCTTACAACTAATAAAAGAAATCGACTTATTCAGTACTTTCCTAATCTGGTTTTTAGATCCTTTGAAACGCTTATTAGAAAGCTGAGAATTTTTGCATTAAGTGCATAACAGTGCGCTGCCTTGCGGGAATTCTTAGCCGCGGCGTTATTTAAACCTACATGATAATGAACGCTTTAGAAAATCTGTAAATAGATTTGGGTTTGAAAAAAGATTAATTAATTATTCTTATTAATGGTATAGGACCGCTGATGTTGAGATGTAAACAAAGCGGGAGGGGGGGGTTATCCTCACTTTTGCTATTGAAAAAATTTGTATATATATATATATATATATATATATATATATATATATATATATATATATATATATATATAGGTATATCGCTGTTCACATCCTAGAACTCCGACTTGGACGCCTCGGCTGCCTCTCGGATGTTCGCTGATAGTCTCCTCCACTGTATTCTCTCTTCTGCTGCTATTGACCTAAAGTGGTTGAGGTGGTTCTTGATTTTCAGTTTTAGATCTATATTGATGAGGGATGGCAGTGTTCCAATGGGCCTTCCTTGACTGAATAACTGTCTTGAAATAAATGTTTGAAGAATGTCGTCAGGGGTGACCTTTACGGCAGAAATCTCACGCCCACGACAGTATGTTCCTGCTGCAAACAATTATTCCAAACTCAAGTAATGAGTTGTCCAGTTCCACATCATTCACCAGATGAATGTTTACACTAGATGGGATTTTTCTGTCATTTGGCTTGCAAACAAATATTGAAATCAATATCATAATTATATTTTTTTCATGGGCCGTCCAGGAAGGCTTGGTGACAGACTGAATGTTGGATTGAAAAGCAACGCTGAAGGAATGCTAGAGCAGACTTTTCGATGTTGCTTGTGCTAAAGCGGACTTTTCAATTTTACATGAGCTAGAGCAGACTTTTCAGTGTTGCATGTGTTAGAACAGACTTTTAAATGATGTATGTGCTAAAGCAAATTTTTCAATGTTGCATGTGTGAGATCGAGAGCATAATTTTCAATGTTGCATGTGATAGAGCAGACTTTGTCATAGAGCAGACTTTTCAACGTTGCATGATTGTGTTTGAGTCGAAAAAAGATGCCCATTAGACCGGCACTGCAGTCCTTATAAGAATTGCAGTTTGGATTAATAACAGTTAGTTTGATTATAAAAGTTTTCTATTTATAGTTCCCTTTTTTAAATATTCATTTTCATTTTGGATAAAATATATGGGAAGCTATGATTAGGAATAGATAAAAAATTTTTTAAATCCAAATCTGTTAAAAGATTTTGTTTTTTTTAGATTAAAAATATTTATGTGACAAATTAAAGAGTTAAAACCCAACGAAAATGACTCAGAAGGAAAACTGTGGTATAGCAGAAAGAAAAAGAGAGAGAGAGAGAGAGAGAGAGAGAGAGAGAGAGAGAGAGAGAGAGGGGGAGAGAGAGAGAGAGAGAGAGAGAGAGAGAGAGAGAGAGAGAGAGAGAGAGAGAGAGAGAGAGAGAGAGAGAGAGAGAGAGAGAGAGAGAGAGAGGAGGGGAGAGAGAGAGAGAGAGAGAGAGAGAGAGAGAGAGAGAGAGAGAGAGAGAGAGAGAGAGAGGGGGGAGAGAGAGAGAGAGAGAGAGAGAGAGAGAGAGGGGGAGAGAGAGAGAGAGGGAGAGAGAGAGAGAGAGAGAGAGAGAGAGAGAGAGAGAGAGAGAGAGAGAGAGAGAGAGAGAGAGAGAGAGAGAGAGAGAGAGAGAGAGAGAGAGAGAGAGAGAGAGAGAGAGAGAGAGAGAGAGAGAGAGAGAGAGGGAGAGAACTGGTTAAAGCGTCAGAAATCAGAGCAAATTCATGCAGTGGACAGAAGGATTTGCTTGTTGAGCGACACAATCGTAGCCACTCCGCAAAAAAAAAAAAAAAATAGATTGTTATGCCTTGCACAACACTTTTTCTATGCAATAATTATCATTTTTCTTTTCTTACTTTTTTGTTTTTTCTGTTTTATGTGGTCTTATATTTCGTATCATTTTTTATGTTACGAAATTCTGCACTTACGTAAAGTGTTATAACCCAGTAAACTCGGCCTTTAACATTAAACTTTTTTTTCTCATCCAACTCTACCATTACAAATTTCAAAACTTTTATGAATGTCACCTAGAGGCTGTCAGATTTATTGTCGTGTTTAAATCCATTTAAGACGTTATATAATATTTAAGTCGTTACAAATGAGTAATATAGATCCTATTTCCTTCCGTCTGCATTTCATCGTTTTCTTTTATGTCCTCCGAGCATTCCTCTTTATCTCATCGCCGTCTGTGTGTGTGTTGACATTTTCGATGCGTTATAAGCGAATAGGGCGCTGGATCATGTTTTGTGTTTTTGTTTTACTTTTTATTGTGTTGTGTATTAACTGGACCCCGCCCCCTCCCCCCCTAACCCCGCACCTCTCCTCCCCTCTCAACCGAGATCAACCCCAGATAAATCTAAGACAAACCTGAAGTCCTTTAGGCTCTCAAGGATTGCATATTATTATCTACTCACAAGCCCGAAAGTCCGTACTGAGCATGTAGAGCTAGAGTGGCTATTTTATTTCTTTATATGGGCGAGTTGAAATTAAAAACTTAAAAGGATAAACAATTTTTACTGAGTTATCAACAAAACAAAAGTCATGGATTTTACGCTCATTGCATAAAAGGAGTTGAATACAGTGAAAACTTGAAAGGATAAACAATTTGTTTTTATAGAGATCAATGAAAAAAATAGCGATTCTAAATAAACTCCTTCAAAAAGAAATAAGAAACCGGATTCGTAGAAAAATTGACAACATTATAAAGTTTGTGTGGGGCCTTGAACGCAACTATTTACGAATATGGAAAGTTTTGGAGGTTTTCAGTAACGGGCGCAGTAAACCCTAGGATCTTCAAGCAGATATAAGTGGCATAGACACTGAGGCATGTGTGGTACCTGATTAGTGAAATGGGAGCTCGTTTCCCAGGAAATATGGCATAAAAATGCTCCTCTGAGACGTATTTCCAAGAACAAAGAGTACCAAGATGGCGAGTTAAATACTTCAACACATTAAGGGGCGTGATTTAATGGATTTCTCGACAGCAATACTCGATATTATTATTTTTATTATGATAGCTCGAGTAGGATACGAACTTCAGAGATATGGACGATAATAACGTTAAAAGAATGGACATATGACAATCATGATTATCTCAATTACGGTAGAAAAGCACGGAGCAGAAAGACGAGTACAGAGGTGGAACATGAAACATCACTGAGTACTTTAGTGTGTCAGTATGGAGAAAAGATATTCGAAATTCGCACAATTAAAAAACTAGAAATGAAAATTTAGAAAAAGGAAAGTTTTGTCAAGGAATGCCTTAATTTTTGAACAAAAGAAACAAAAATTCTTTGCATTTTGACGCCTGTTTATTCAAAGCAATATTTAAAACTAAAATATTAAACACATAATTATTGTAAAACATGGTTTTGTTTTTTTTTTCGATTTCTCTGTGAGACCTTATACATCCGTCAAAGTAAAAACCATAATGGTACGAAACTAAAAACCATAATGGTACGAAACTGTCATCATGAATAAACTGTTTTCAAAGTTAGTCGCTTAACCTAAATTCCTAACAGTGAGAACGAATGCTTCCAGTTGGACGGAACGCACGACTAAATCGCATTCTCTGAGAAATCGAAAAAAAAAACGTGTTTTACAATGATTATGAGTTGTATATTTTAGTTTTGAATATTGCTTTGAGTAAACAGGCGCCAAAATGAAAAGAAGTTTGATTTTTTTTTTTTTTTGGAAAGTAACCGACGAAATCATTAAGGCGAAACGTCTTCTATGTCAAATACAATTGTTTTTACTTAGTTCATTGTCCTTGAGTTCAAGTTGGTGACTGTTTAATAATTTTTTCACATTTCTCAAACATCTTCGGTTATCCCTGCATCTTAATTGATCCTGGAACTTCAGGTGTATGTAGTACTTCAAGAGATGTAATCTAGCTTTTATAGTTTTATCTTCCATTCAACGTTGGAAAAGAGACAGCCATTACTACGACGAACCAACATGTATTCCTGATTATGAGAGAAAGACTTCACCACTTCCAGGCTTTAAGCCATCAATGCAAGCTTCAAGGCGTGGGCTTCGACCCCGTGGGACAACCTGACTGATGACCAGGGGTATAGAAAAATCAACCACAAACCTAGACCTAGCTCGAGACCGACAAATAAGACGAAAGACGGACAGATGGAATGGACAGGGATCGAAACTGCACCTCGATACGGCACCCATCAGGCACTTAGCCAATGAGCCATCCACATCTTTCATGGAAAGGGGAAACGATTTTAATTAAAAAAAAACCAGTAAAGACAATAGTGATCTTCCCACACAAAGCACAAGAAAACAAGACATTTTCGCATGTTTGTTAGTTGAGCGCGGTGGCTACTCAAAAACTATAGCTGAAAGACGAAAGAAGCAAAAAACTAGCCTGATAATTAAAATACATACTTTCATCTGACAGAGAAGACACTCTAAAAGGACTCCAAAAAGTTTTTACAATGGTGCGGACTCTTTAACTCGACCTTAATAAGTATTTTAAAGATGCAAACACTTTAACATGATCTTGGACACTTCTGCAAAGGTGCGCTCACTCTGTCAGGACCGTAACTAGTTCTATAAAGATACAATTCTTTTTGAAAGACCTTAACTAGTTCTACAGTGGTCTAGTTCTTTTTACCAGACCTTAACTAGTCCTGAAATTGAGCAGATAACATGACAGGACCTTACAATTCCTACAATGGTGCAGTCTCTTTGACTGGAAAGTCTTTAGAAAGTCCTTCAATGATACTCCTAATCAGAAAGGAAACCCTAAAGAATCTGTATAATAATTATTATATCTACACAAGATCTTGAGAGACCTTGCAATGCTACGCATAATTGGAAAACTTCCAAGTGAGCCTTATTATGATCCTACCATAATTGATCAACTCAGAGCCATGAGCTACAGAGTTGGGGTGACCCTGACCAAGTCCTATCAAAATAAACAATGCTCTAACAAAATGTAAATTAAATAATGTAGCTGTTTTTCCAATGAAGATCGTGGGTGTTATAAGAATTTGAAAAAGCCGACAAGTTTAGAATGCCATTTGTTTCCCGACAAATATATATTATCGAGAGGAAGATTTCTCAGGTTGAAAGATTTTTACGCCTTCCTTGTTTAAGAAAATAGCTGTGGGATTCCTATATTCCTCTGTTAACAAAACTCAAAAGTGGATCAGAAAATGAGGATTTATACACGTGTATAGATCCGAGTTCAGATGGGAGCTTGATTTCTATGTGTAATTGAGAATAACGTTACCGAAAATTCGTTTTTTTCCCTTTCATAAAGCGAGAAAGGAATAGTTGATTAATCACACAAGAGCAAAAAGCGTGGCATGCTTCAAGAGAAACGAAACAAAAGTCGAGACCAAGAAGGACAGCAAGCAAACGTCAACACTTTAGTGCACGTATAGGAAGACGTGTGGAGTGTAATAAAAAATGGTGATGACGTAGGGCACAAAATCACCCACAAAGCAAAAGTAAAGTGTCAAAAAATTTCGGAAATCCGTTTTCCTGCGGAAATTTGTAAAGTAGGAAATTCGAGAAGAATCTTGACCACTCAATGTCAAGAATATTTATTTTGCTCATAGTGCGAACTATGTCCAACAAGCAAGACAAAGATCTTTATTTTTTTGTTGTTGCTGTTGCTATTGATAGAAGAGTCAGGACGATGGCAGAAACTAGAGAAGTCGTTCTTTTACATCCAGTCAGCAGAAGGTCCAAAACTACTAGTTAGATCAGCGTGGGGCTCGGTTCCCTCTGAATAATGCTTGACGGAGGCTTGTACTAAGTGTAAACAATACCTCAGATGGGAAGGACTACCCAGAATATAAATGAATTACCCGATGAATATACCCACAATTATTACATGCAGTTCTTTCTAAAAAAAAATTGAAAAATACTTGTCTTACTATTTATACGGACGTTTTATGTTTTCTTCTGTAATAGGAGCATCATTTATGGAATCTCAATTGACGTCTAGCTAGCACTATCATCTCTGCTGTCAAATAGGTGGTGTTAAACTTTGTTTACAGACCCTGGCAAACATCCAAATAAGACTAGTGATCTCGGACTAGTGTTAGTTCAAGATGAGATCCCAGGAGGTTTTTGGTTGTTTTTTTCCCAAATCATAATTATCTTCTTTTGTGATTTACAGTGGTCTTAAAATAACTTGTTTAGATGTAATTGGAATTTAGCCACCTTGAGCGGAAAGGCTCTCTCTCTCTCTCTCTCTCTCTCTCTCTCTCTCTCTCTCTCTCTCTCTCTCTCTCTCTCTCTCTCTCTCTCTCTCTCTCTCTCTCTTCCTTTTCCGGGATTCTCCTTTCCCACACAAGGGCTTATCTCTTCATTTCCCCTTCTCCTTAGGGAAATAAAGAGTGCAGAGATTAAACAGCCTTGAAACTAGATAAAAAAAAATCTGTTCGGCTTTGAACACATGAATCACGGGAAGAAAAAAAAACGTCTTTGAAATCCTAGATATTAAGATTCCCTAATGATTTCATTCCGTACAAGGTCGCACTAGGAACTTCCATTACAACATATGCGATGTAGCTTTTTGAAGAGTATTTCCAAACATTTTGTGTCACTGAAGTCTTCTTTTGACATTGCTGAACAAAATGAGGTTTTAAACGTTATGGTAACTGCAACTTGAACATGGCATTAAATCATGTTGTTTTTGTGGTTAAACATTCAAATTAAAGTTATAAAGGTTTATGTTATGGATTTCAACTGTTGTTGTTGTATCACTTCAGGCCTTTACTTTTTTCAACTTTGCTCTCTAGTGCGGTACATCGCATAATTAGCGTGAAGGCAGACTAGCTATACCTTTGCTTTGCTAGTCTCTGGTGGTACATTGTATACTGAAAGTGAAGTCATACTAACTATACCCACCTATCAATGAATCAACTTAACAAACTGGCTGGAGCAAAAGTGTGAGACTGTTAAATCTCAGGCCCTCAGGCTCTCGGCAACCTTTCAAACCCTAAAGGTAACTTATTCAACACTCGGGGTTAAAGGTTGACTGAAGGTCTTTGTCCAGACCTTCAACTACTACTTTAAGCACTCGATTCTATGGCGATAGCTAATGCTAGTTGACAAATTTAGCTCTTAGCCTCACCACTGCTGAGCACTGCCTAAGAATCTAGCATTGACAAAATTAGATCTTAGCCTAACCACTGCTGAGCACTGCCTAAGACTCTAGCATTGACAAAATTAGATTTTAGCCTAACCACTGCTGAGTACTGCCTAAAACTCTAGCATTGACAAAATTAGATTTTAGCCTAACCACTGCTGAGTACTGCCTAAAACTCTAACTCCTATAATTCTTCATATAAATTGGCAGTAGAGTTGAAAATAATTTCATGCCTTCAAAGAAAACCCCGGTTTAGTTCTTTCATGCCTAGATTCTAGTATATCGATAAATGAAAAAAATGGCTTAAAAACCCCTTCTAGTTTTACACTCGCTGTCTCTAAAACAACATGTCTATATAAGATCCTGTAAAAGGCCACCATGACCGAGTGAAAGTTCTATAAAAGTACAAGTTTCATCATAGCTAGCAATGAGACTAAATTTGTTGAAAAAAAGTGCCTTGCGATAAGTTTCTAATGAAATCGTCCATACCTAGACATACAAAGTCATAATATAATTGTTGTTAAAATGTTTTTGACGTGTTCAATTTGTTTGCTAAAGCGCATGTTAAGAGCACATGATAACTAGACTATAAAAAATGATGTCTGTGTTCCCGCTTTATTTTAAATGGCTGGCAGTAGATAACACCCTGTATACAACGTTGTCCACAATGCCTTAAAATAAAAATGGGTAGTGGAAAAAAATCACGAGGCAGTTTGTTGGAGGAAAAGTGCATGAAAAAGATCCTGTTCTTTGTTTTTCTGTTTCACATAAGCATGTCACTGACTGTCTAGACTGAAGAGAAAAAGTTCATTTGGGACGAGACATTGTTTTTCAGGGTTTCGTTTCAAATTCCGAATGTCTTAATAGCTTTAGTACAGTGGGAATATGGGAATTCAAAGTAATATTTTACTTGTCAACTCCGTCTTAAAATTGAGGCTGTGAATTACAGCAAAAAGTGCTGGAAGGTGCACTGTCTTTTGCGGACAATGTTGGTTTCGCATTTATTTAACCCTACAACAGGATAAAAAATGTAAATTATCTATCAATAGATCTTGACCTTTTTTTTTAGGAAATGAGACGATTATTTTTATTGCACTTAATTAAGGTCGCTTTTTTGTTTCCTAATGTAATGGAATTGAGTCGCAGTTGATAATTATATATATATACATATAATTATTTAGACATGTTTTTACCGCCATACTAATGGAGGCCTAATAATTAGAACTTCACTTAAAAATTGAAAGATTTCAACCCTGCAACATACTAAGAAGCAATTTTTTGTCGAGAATGTTCTTAGAGCAGAACGGAAAACCAAACAGTGTGAAAAGGGTTAAAAAATCCTTCAAAATAATCTTAGATTTTCTGAGTCTGTGGCGTCGTGTAAGGATAGATAGACCATTTTCAAATCAAGAGATTTTGGATTCGATTCTAAGCTATTGTGATACGCGCCAGTCCTAGGTCAAGAGTCGATCCTACTTTTTTTTATTTTTAAATAATAAAAATGTAAAATGTGAAGTCGACCTCTGTCAATGGAAAATCGTGTGAGCTGTGCAGTGCTGGCGGGCTCTGATAGCTGTTGCTACAATGCGACTTAAGAATGTATTTTAATGGTTAAAGTTGCGCCAGGCTTTCAGAGCGGTATCAGACTTGCAGATAGATAAAAACCACATCGATAATTTCCAAACTTTTTAACTGCTCTTCACAATGCTTTCATTACCATACGGATATAAATAGCGATGCCAGGGTAAATAATACTTCGTAACTTTTTAAATGCTACAATTGAGAGGTGATAGAAAAAAGGAAACGAACAAGTAATAGGCCTACAGAAAATACGTAATACTTTTCCTAGTATCACTGATCATAAGAAATTCATGACGCTTCTAAGTTGCTGTAAAGGTTGGGGTTGCGCGTGGAAAGAAATTTAGATAGTGGATCGGTAAAACTGCTCTCTACATGGAAGAGAGAGTTACAGAGAGAGAGAGAGAGAGAGAGAGAGAGAGAGAGAGAGAAAGAAGGAAGGAGAAAAGACAGGTAGAGGTACAGAGACAGAAAATGATATAGATATAAAGAGAGGGTAAGAGTTAAAGAGAGACAAATAGAGAGAGAAAGGAAGATGAGGAATTTAAAGTAGAGAGAGAAAGGAGAGGAATTTAAAATAGAGAGAGAAAGGAAGAAAAGGAATTTAAAATAGGGAGAGAAAGGAAGAAGAGGAATTTAAAATAGAGAGAGAAAGGAAGAAGAGGAATTTAAAATAGGGAGAGAAAGGAAGAAGAGGAATTTAAAATAGGGAGAGAAAGGAAGAAGAGGAATTTAAAATAGGGAGAGAAAGGAAGAAGAGGAATTTAAAATAGAGAGAGAAAGGAAGAAGAGGAATTTAAAATAGAGAGTAGTAGTAGTAGTAGTAGTAGTAGTAGTAGTAGTAGTAGTAGTAGTAGTAGTAGTAGTAGTTGTAGTAGTGGTCGTAAAAACAACAGGAACAACAACAACAACAACAATAATAATAATAATAATAATAATAATAATAATAATAATAATAATAATAATAATGAAACAACAACAAAAGAACAGCAGCAACAACAACAACAAAAACAACAACAACAACAACAACAACAACAACAATACGTTTAATCAGACTACTTATTTATCTTCCAATTTTCAGAGGATGATGTTTCAAAAAAATTGATACAAAAGGCTGATAATTAATAAACAACAATAATCATTGTCTGGATAGTGTGGATAAGAGGGTTTAAATAAACTAGTGGAATGCCCGCGATTTCTCGGCGATTTCTCTAGAAAAATATGTAAAAGGAATCACCATCATGAGATTAGAGCTGCCTGGTAAACGATATTTTCTGTGTGGCATGCGTTTTCATTTGATGGTTTGCCAATTGTCAAATGTAGACTACTGCAACTTCGTAACCTCTACATCGCCAAGTAGAGCTGACCATGTGTGAACATTGGTTGAGGCAGATAGATGTCAACTCTTTTCAATGTTTTTGAAGCAAATGCGAAATTTTAGCCACGGATGTGCTGTTGGAAATCCTTGGATTCTGCACTTCTTCCCACAAATAACTGCGAGGATCCCCTGGTAGAGGCTGAAGGGGCGGAAGAATTACTTGTCCATTTGCTCAGCATAAGGAGGATGTCTCAGTTGTTCACAGTTAAAGCAGAACAGAACTGGCAAGTTTCTGTCATGGTGCCATTGTCATGAGCCTCAATAATTTAAGCAATGTCTTGCTGGAGTTGTGGTGTTGTAGATCTAGCTGTATCTGGCGAGGTTGTAGTGTCGTAGATGTAGAAGAAGTATCAGTATCATCAGTGTCGCCAGTATCAGTCGTGGTTAGATTTGTGTTTGCATTGTCATTGACTGCAGTTGTGGATGTTGCTGTGTCTCCATCTATTCTAGCTCTGTCTTGGACGTATCTAGATCTTCGGAGTTTTCTTCTTTTGCGCTCACCTGCCATCTACTGTGTGTGCTTGTTTATGTTAGAATCTAGATCTAGACCTATAGGTATAGGTCTTTCTGTGGCCGCAAAAGGCCAAATTGGAAACCCTTTTTAAATTCCGAATCTGGTAGGTGTTTATTACTTGTAAAATGACTAATTTAAGAAAAAGTTATATTTCTCGATGTTTAACATTAAAATGAACAGATTAGGGGGCATTGCACTGGAATGATGCATTATCCTACCTAGAAAAAAAAAAGTGGTAGTTTTTTTTGCCACCATCCACATCAGTGGCGCTTGGCAAAAAATGAGCCTAAAAGCGAAATAATTGTCTCACTGGGCCTTTTTTTAAAAGAAAGGGTTATATGGTTGAGTTTTTACTGTTAAAATTATTTCATCCAAAAAAGCAGAACTTAATTTCAATATGCATGAAACAGATATTTTTTGAAACAAGGGAAATCAGTCGAAAAAAGAGGAGGAATATTTTTTTTAGAACAGATTGTGCCCCTTGCTCTTATATTTTCATTTGACGTTTGTCTATATTTACGAGAACAAACTTGATACCCTGTGAACAGAATGTATATTCCCATTCCGTCATTGCAAGATATCTTTCAGGTTTCAGATCATATCTTATGTTTTTCACTGTTTTCTTTTTATTAGACTTTACCAAGCATTTTCCTTGTGAAAAAAAGGAAGATAAAACGATGGTTTTCCTTCAAACGAAGGATCGCATTGGTTGAATCAGATCTGACCCCAACCACCATCTTTAAAACTCCTTACATTCAGCTCAAACGTCTGCTAACTGAGCCAGTCGGTGCTAGTCACTTATTGATCTTTATAATATTCTCCACCAAACTTGTCAATCAATGATCAATCTTTATTGGTGCAGCCCCTGCTCCAAGAGTTTGCTTTGAGCTAATGATCTTGACCGTTCTGCACGTCCCAATCATTGATCTTCTCCATTTCTTCTCGCCTCCATCCTATGATCCTGTCTATTATGAACGCCCCAAACATTGATCTTGTCCATCCTTCACTCCCCGGCAAATGATCTTGTCCATTCTCTACGCCCCAGCTAATGATCTTGTCATTTCTCTCTCCAGCAAATGATCTTGTCCATTTTCCGCATCTCAGCCAATGATCTTGTCCATTCTCCGCATCCCAGCCAATAATTTTGTCCATTCTCCGCATCCCAGCCAATAATTTTGTCCATTCCCCGCATCCCAGCCAATGATCTTGTCAATTCTCCGCACCCCAGCCAATGATCTTGTCCATTCTCCGCATCCCAGCCAATGATCTTGTCAATTCTCCGCATCCCAGCCAATGATCTTGTCAATTCTCCGCACCCCAGCCAATGCTCTTGTCCATTCTCCGCATCCCAGCCAATAATTTTGTCAATTCTCCGCATCCCAGCCAATGATCTTGTCCATTCTCCGCATCCCAGCCAATAATTTTGTCCATTCCCCGCACCCCAGCCAATGCTCTTGTCCATTCTCCGCATCCCAGCCAATGATCTTGTCAATTCTCCGCATCCCAGCCAATGATCTTGTCAATTCTCCGCATCCCAGCCAATGATCTTGTCCATTCTCCGCATCCCAGCCAATGCTCTTGTCCATTCTCCGCATCCCAGCCAATGATCTTGTCCATTCTTTACGTCCAAACAATTGATCTTGTCCATTCTCCATGACCCAACTAATGATCTTGTCATTTCTCTACGTTCCAGAAAATGATATTGTCGGTTCTCTTCGACACATTCAATGACTTTTTTCCCATTCTCCACGTCCCATTCAACGATCTTGACATGTCATAAATGAGATACGCAGAATGTAGAGGTGGTATCTCTTGTCACAGATAAAATCATCAGAGTCTATAAACATAACTGTCTTATCTATCGGGTTAGGTTGTTGAGTGTAATCAGTCACGCGCTGGGACCCACTTTGTCTATCTGTGTGCAGTAACTGTTTGTTTATTGACACACTTATATGTCACGAGTATTCTTTGTTACAGCTCAAGTTGTGTCCCAGTGATCTCCTCAAGTGGATGACGCTGGATAGAGCACTCGTGTTATCAAAGAGAGTAAGTCAAAGAGAGAAAGTGAAAGAGAGAGCTAGAGATGGAGAGAGAGAGCGGGATGGAGATAGGCAGAGGGAGAAAGAAAGAGAGAGAGAGAAAGAGAGCAAGACACACAGAGGCGGAGAGAGAAAGACAGAGAGAGAGAAAGAAAGACAGAAAGGAAACGAAAGAGAGAGATATACAGTCAGAGAGACAGAGAGACCGAGTGAGAAAGACGGACAAACAGACAGACTGTGGAGCGCAATTCGTTCGTCAGTTGATATCACAAGCAAAAATAAAATAAGTCCAGGCTTTACTATTTCATCTATTCCGACTTGTTTAAGTTTAATAGGAGAGGTTCAAACATTTAAGTGAAGGTAATTTCTATGTATTAACAAGTGAAGACATTTGCATCTGATACGTTATCTTCATTTTGCTTTCGAAGTAAAAGACAAAGTTTGCAATAGGCCCAACAGGTTTCTGCTCTTACCAGGGTTTATACAAAGATGGAATGAATTATCATAAATCAAACTTTAAGAGTCAACATGATTATAATTAAGAGTCATAACACATAATTCAAATCATCAGGATTTACACTAGAGTGTGAAAAGCACGGTGATTACACAGCTTGTCTTCCTAGCTCTCCAGATTTCAATCTTTTGAACTACGATAAGAACGAACCTCGTGACGCCCTGCTAGCCTGCAGCTGAGATTGTCTCTGATAGTTTATCTCTAACGCTTGTTACAACATGCACTTTAAAGAGATTATACTTTTACGGCAATTCTTTTCTTGTGCCTGTTTTGCTCTTAATGTGTTGATAAATTATTGTTGATCTACGGAAAAAATATATTAAGGATTAAAGATGGAAATTGAGTTTCTTTGTTCATCCCTTTCTTTAACTCAGTTGCAACATTCGTGTAAATTAATGTTTAAAGTGAATTCTACAAGAGTCTTCGTAGAAGAAAATTGATAGAAATTTCGTCCTAGATAGTGATGTTTCCAGACGAAATTTAAAGTTCATCTAAAATATAAATGTCACAGTACAGAAAAAAAGAGTAAAGAAAAAGTTGAAAAAATGATTATAGATCAAAAGACAAAAAGTACTTCACTTATTACTATTGCTGTTGATAAAATAGCGACAGGATCTTTTAGGTCTATCAGAAGAAGACGACTATTGATGAAACGTTAAACGATTAGGGGACAGGTAGAAAAATAGTTACTTGAAATGTTCATAAAAATAGAATTGATTTTCAGATACATAATTAAAAACGAACCCTTGATGTCCTTGTGCATGGAAATGAAAAAAAGATAACTGGCTATTACAAACACTTGTGACTTATATAAGATTCATAATGAAAACTAAATTGGAAAGTTTGAGTTTATCTCTCAGGAAAATAATCAAAAGCTGTATTTTTAGGACATTGAATTTTTTTTCAACAAAAATATCACGGCTTTGTTCTCCAAATCTGCCAAAGAAGATTTGTGTTAATACTACTTGATAAGGGAGATTACTCTCTTTGTAAAGACAGGACATTATTGGTAGCTTGGTCAAAAAGGCAAGCAAAATTAGCGAACCAGATTTGCCACTTATCAAAAGCTGTCTTGGAAATCAGTAATAAATAGTAATCAACGTATTTGCCCAAATATCCATTGTATCAGTAATTAATAAATTTTCACATTGTCTAAATGAGTTATCAAGTATGAAACTAGCACCGACTGATATAAAATGAATATAAAATTTGTGCCTTCAGCTAAAAATGATGAAAGAAAAAGATGTTTGTTTGGGATTAAACTTCTTTTCTATTAGATCACTCTTGGTTTCGTGGGATTTTGATTGGGATGGGTGGCTTTATCTTGATACAATGTCATTCATGTTATAATATTTTTGTAAACAAACAAAACTTATCTTGCCGAGTGTTATAAAACTACGTCAAGGCGAAATTTTCCGAAATGAGTCAAGGAAGGTATATCTTATTTTATCTAATCTTTTATTATTTCGAATCTATTGTGATTTCCATACAACAGACCATGTTCTATGGTATCAATTTTTATTTCCAGAAATTGAGATTTTATAACGATCTATAAATACACCAAACACACTACAAAAAAATAGTATATGATCAAAGAACACAAGTTATAGATATCGGGACATTATTTTATTATTCAAGCTGATGAACAAGTAAAATGCAAACACACGAATGACTTAACAACACATGAAGTTTTTTTTTTCTCCTGATAAGTTATCTTTCGATGACTTGATTGATAACTCCAAGCATCAATCGCAAGTCAGATTCGTAATCGCAAGTATCAGGCTCGATATTATCCGATTATTTTATTTAAACAGTGGGATCGCCAGCAACGATACCAGACTCGATACCACACTCATCGCTGCCTTTTAGGATCTTGAAGAAACCTGGGAAAAAATGAAAAAATTATTGCACCTGTTTCTGTTATTACATATTTAGATTTCTTAATGTCAAGTCTTGTTTTTTGGATTGTCCAGATTTTTAAGGATCGATACAGTTCGTTAGTTAGGCTTGCAGGATTGAAAAAAATGTTTGAATTTCTTTCGGAACAGCATCAAAAAAAAAAAATTCCTAATTAAAAAATAATCATTTTGGGTAAGGTCAGGCCAAAAAGCATTGTATAAAACAGATTGTGAAACATCAGGTTGCCTTTCTTCTAGTCCAGTGCCTCAATGGGAATAATTAACCTTTGAATTTATAGAAATTGAAAAAAAAATGAAAATAAACCGTCTTTAAAATCTTCAAAGAAGCTTCAGGAAGTAATGTTTAAATGTCATATGACTGATTGTGAAGAAAATTTTTGTGGTTCAGAAAGGGTATTTGCGCTCGATTAATATTTTGATATTTCTGATGGTTCATAATTATTGACAATTTTTTATATTATCGATTGGGCATTGAGTTAAATTTGTAACTTATAGGGACAGTGAAGATGAAAATAGTGATGCCGCAACCAAATCATTAACGTCCAAGCTCCATTAGTGTGAGAGGGTAAATGTGTGTGTGTATATATACATATACTACATTTTATATCATATTAACATGTTTACTTCTTGTGTCCATCACTATTTTGTCTTTTAGAAGAGATATATGCCCCAAATGGGTCAGGCACTGGCCTTGTTGGGAAATGAAATAGACTATGATTTAAGTACTTTCTGCAACCTTCGCTTGATAGTTGGAATAATATTAATATTTACAGCTTGTCTCCATCTCCAATTTGACTTAAAAGACGTATGAGCCCCACATGTCTTGGCAGTGGCCTTTTCTGAATCGAAATAGACATTTGTTTAAGTTGTTTGAATATCTGAAAATGTGAGGTTTGAGCGAAGCCATAAATAAGGCAGAGCTGACCACAAAGTCCATGAAGTGACCAACCTTTATCACCCCAAGCGGTGTTCCAGGAGTTGGCGACCAGCCAGTAGTCTTGACCACCCTCTACACCCCAGCCAATGATCTTGACCGCGTGACCTCCGGCGATAGGGCCAGTCACGTGATGGTACACACCTGGACGCAGAGGAAGTAAGAGATACGTGTCAGTTGAGCACTTTAAGCTTAAAATAAAGAAGTTGGTACTAAAAAAGTTTAAAAAAAAAAACAACCAAAAAAACAATCAAACAAAACATGATGTCACTTATCCTTAAACAAGTTAAGTAAGTGATTCTTAACTTAATATTATCATTTTTTTTTTCAATTACATTACTAAACCTAGAAAAAGCTGTCGCTTTTGTTTCTCTATTTAAAAATTCTAAATCTTTTCCTTCCATTGTGTTGTCAATTCAATTTGGCTTAAAACTTTCTTTTCGATTGGTAATCACCATATTTAATAAACGCCATCTCAAAAAAAAAAAAAAAACAAAAAAAAAACCAACCCAAGTTTTGATATCGTTCCGTTCATGTTTTTCCAACTTCTTTTGTTCTGTTTTTAGTGAATATTTTACAAGATATATTGTTATATATATATATATATATGAATTTTTTTTTCTCCCAAATTTAACATTTCGCTCTAGAAACGGTCACAGCTAAAGTCGGTATCCACCCACCAGACTTGTACTGCAAGAAGTCAGTGTACACCTGGAAGGCAGCCGTCACGGAGCCCTTGGTGTAGATTTGATTCATGATGTTCTCCACACCGCTGATCCGGTAGCTTCTCTGACCTGTCATCAGAAAAAACGAGTTGTTTTTCATGTCATTGAATCTTTGTTAATTTGCTTAACATGATAGTTTTTGCTCTAAGAGCTTTCTATCCCCTGTCATCCGAAAAACGCGTTGTTTTTCATGTCATTGAATCTTTGTTAATTTGCATAACATGATAGTTTTTGCTCTAAGAGCTTTCTATGCTCTGTCATCAGAAAAAACGAGTTGTTTTTCATGTCATTGAATCTTTGTTAATTTGCTTAACATGATAGTTTTTGCTCTAAGAGCTTTCTATCCTCTGTCATCCGAAAAACGCGTTGTTTTTCATGTCATTGAATCTTTGTTAATTTGCATAACATGATAGCTTTTGCTCTAAGAGCTTTCTATGCTCTGTCATCAGAAAAAACGCGTTGTGTTTCATGTCATTGAATCTTTGTTAATTTGCTTAACATGATAGTTTTTGCTCTAAGAGCTTTCTATCCTCTGTCATCCGTAAAACGCGTTGTTTTTCATGTCATTGAATCTTTGATAATTTGCATAACATGATAGTTTTTGCTCTAAGAGCTTTCTATGCTCTGTCATCCGAAAAAACGCGTTGTTTTTCATGTCATTGAATCTTTGTTAATTTGCTTAACATGGTAGTTTTTGCTCTAAAAGCTTTCTATGCTCTGTCATCGGAAAAAACGAGTTGTTTTTCATATCATTGAATCCTTGTTGACTTCCTTAACATGATAGTTTTCGTTGTAACAGCTTTCTATACTGTCATTGGAAAAAACGAGTTGTGCTTCAGGTCATTGAATCCTTATTTATTAAATTTTGTTGAACATGATAGTTTTCATTGTAACAGCTTTCAATGACTTCCACAAAAGTCAGCCTCTCAACTGACACTGTGGAGCACTTATTTTGTTAAGAAGGAAGACTCAAACTAGAGTGATATTATATACAGAGTAAAAGATGGCCACCTTGCAACAATTTTATCAATTTATCAACATGATCGGTACCGATACCCGAAAAAAACAAAAATTCCAAAAAAGCATACAGGCCAAGTCACCGAAGTGAACAAACTTTTACAGTAGGCCTAAGTGTAAAGGTGACTTATATCATTTCACTATTTGGCAGAGTTAGGACAGTTAGATATTTTTTGCTGATTAGGCCTGTAGGCTTAATTATAAGTACGTTCTGAGTACAATTCTGTCCTAACTATGCCCGAAAGTTAAAAGAAATAGATCACTATAACTCAAACATGCAAAAGTTTGTTCACTTTCGGTGACTTGGCCTGTATATTGGTCAGCCTTGTCCGATGACCATACCCTTGTGTTTGTCTTGTTCCCAGTTCTTTGGGTAGCCAGTGATGCAAGATTTTACACATTTTGGAGTTTGGAGACTCAGATCTGAGCAGTTCACGAGAGGTCCTGGCACGTGGTGTTCGCAAGGTTGAAGGGTGTAGGGGCTGCAGCCCTGAAGGTCAAGGTCGAGAGGGCGGAAGGGGCAATTAAGTTGTAACTATTGGCGTGCAATTCAGTAGAGTCCGTTAACTATTATTAAATTCTAGTTATTATTATTATTATTATTATTATTATTATTATTATTATTATTATTATTATTATTATTATTATTATTATTATTATTATTATTATTATTATTATTATTATTAGTAGTAGTAGTAGTAGTAGTAGTAGTAGTAGTAGTAGTAGTAGTAGTAGTAGTAGTAGTAGTAGTAGTAGTAGTAGTAGTAGTAGTAGTAGTAGTAGTAGTAGTAGTAGTAGTAGTAGTAGTAGTAGTAGTAGTAGTAGTAGTAGTAGTAGTAGTAGTAGTAGTAGTAGTAGTAGTAGTAGTAGTAGTAGTAGTAGTAGTAGTAGTAGTAGTAGTAGTAGTAGCAGTAGCAGTAGTAGTAGTAGTAGTAGTAGTAGTAGTAGTAGTAGTAGTAGTAGTAGTAGTAGTAGTAGTAGTAGTAGTAGTAGTAGTAGTAGTAGTAGTAGTAGTAGTAGTAGTAGTAGTAGTAGTAGTAGTAGTAGTAGTAGTAGTAGTTACGTGGTCAACCTGAATTTTAGCATAATTATGAGTGGAGGCTGGAGAGTGGGTGTTTGACTCTAGCCAATTTTTTTTTTTATGCAACTCGTCCATGGAAGATTGAAAATCAATGGAGGCTCTCAAAATTGTACGGAATGCGATTTCACAAAGAGTTATGCTACCTGGTGGAAAGTCATGAGCTCTACTTTAAGTCGTCGTTAGCGTATCAGACAACAGCGTGTGCAGGAATGCACATTTTATGTGAAATTTGACGTCATAAAAAGGAAAACATAAAATCAGTGTATGAGAAATATTTCAGCTCAAGAATAAGGCACCCGAAATGAGGTAATTAAGCCGTAAAAGGTGTCAACATGACTAGTTTGGGGAAAGAAGGTAACGTGATCCATATAAGCGTATTAATGTAGTGAGAGATACGAGTAAAGTGTGTGTATGTGTGTGTGGGGGGGGGGGGAGAGGGGAGATGAAGTGAAAGTGCTCACTAACCTGTTTGCTGTTGTAGGCTCCTCCCGTGACAACACCAGTGGTCACATAGTAGTTCCAGGCCGCAGAGGGAAAACCTCCACCGCATCTGGGAAGCAAGAAAAAACAGAATATCCATGGATCCATCACTGGATAAGGAAGTCTCAGAATGAACCATGACTTGATATTTGTCTATTGATTGATTGGTTGGTTGGATGATTGATTGAATTACTCATTGAAAGATTGATTGATTGTCAGATTGTTGATTGGTTGAATTACTCATTGATTGATTGATTGACTGATTGAGTAGTTGATTGGTTGCTTGATTGATTGGTTAATTGGTTTGTTGCTTGATTGATTAGTTGATCAAATAATTGAGTGATTGGTTTTTCACGAGCTGACTGGTTGATTGTATTGAATTTGACACTAGAGTACAACAAACATAATTTTATAGCAGAGACTTTATCTCATAAATGCAATCCTTCGCCAGACAGAGTAGCGCTTGACAGACGATACTCGATGCTGATGCATATCTATACTATATAGATTACTATTTAGGTTTGTACCAAATAAAACATTCTACCACAAAAAATACCATGGGCGACTTTTGTTACATCCACATCAGAGAAGATCATGGTTTGAATTGACCTTGTAAACCCGTTTATTATCAAAGCTACGCTGTGTTTATCGTTAGTTCTATACTACAACCCCTACAAATTTCTCTCTCAAAAACGACGAAATTTCTTTTAAAAAAAATTCCGTTCCCAAAAACTTGATATATAATGGGGTAATGCAGTTTCGATTATGTATTTTTTTATTCTATATTGTTCCTCTCTATGGATTTAGAATAGACACAATTATAATTAATGTCATTTAGATTTAAAATTTTTACAGACTTAAGAAGATGTACAGAGTCTGCCTGTTCTATTTTTGTATTTCTCCTGTATCAGACAGCATGTCGTCTTACCCGCCGCCACAGTCGGGGCAGCAGCTGTTGATATCTTGGCTGGAGATGCGGACATTTTTGTTTGTGGCGACACAGATCCTGTCGGACATAGCCTCGGCGCTCCCGAAGGCCTGGAGAAATAAAAAAATTATAAAAAAAAAAAAACCAATATAGCACAAGAAATCGTTTTAGTTGTTATTTTGAGATGTTGCAGATTTTGTTTAAATATAGATCTAGTTGGCAGACAACAAGGCTTTATAGTGTGGTATGAGATGAAATATAGATCTAGTTGGCAGACAACATACAAGGCTTTATAGTGTGGTATGAGATGAAATATAGATCTAGTTGGCAGACAACATACAAGGCTTTATAGTGTGGTATGAGATTAAATATAGATCTAGTTGGCAGACAACAAGGCTTTATAGTGTGGTATGAGATGAAATATAGATCTAGTTGGCAGACAACAAGGCTTTATAGTGTGGTATGAGATGAAATATAGATCTAGTTGGCAGACAACAAGGCTTTATAGTGTGGTATGAGATGAAATATAGATCTAGTTGGCAGACAACAAGGCTTTATAGTGTGGTATGAGATGAAATATAGATCTAGTTGGCAGACAACAAGGCTTTATAGTGTGGTATGAGATTAAATATAGATCTAGTTGGCAGACAACAAGGCTTTATAGTGTGGTATGAGATGAAATATAGATCTAGTTGGCAGACAACAAGGCTTTATAGTGTGGTATGAGATGAAATATAGATCTAGTTGGCAGACAACAAGGCTTTATAGTGTGGTATGAGATGAAATATAGATCTAGTTGGCAGATAACAAGGCTTTATAGTATGGTATGAGATTAAATATAGATCTAGTTGGCAGACAACAAGGCTTTATAGTGTGGTATGAGATGAAATATAGATCTAGTTGGCAGACAACAAGGCTTTATAGTGTGGTATGAGATGAAATATAGATGTAGTTGGCAGACAACAAGGCTTTATAGTGTGGTATGAGATTAAATATAGATGTAGTTGGCAGACAACAAGGCTTTATAGTGTGGTATGAGATTAAATATAGATCTAGTTGGCAGACAACAAGGCTTTATAGTGTGGTATGAGATGAAATATAGATCTAGTTGGCAGACAACAAGGCTTTATAGTGTGGTATAAGATGAAATATAGATCTAGTTGGCAGACAACAAGGCTTTATAGTGTGGTATGAGATGAAATATAGATGTAGTTGGCAGACAACAAGGCTTTATAGTGTGGTATGAGATTAAATATAGATCTAGTTGGCAGACAACAAGGCTTTATAGTGTGGTATGAGATGAAATATAGATCTAGTTGGCAGACAACAAGGCTTTATAGTGTGGTATGAGATGAAATATAGATCTAGCTGGCAGACAACAAGGCTTTATAGTGTGGTATGAGATGAAATATAGATCTAGTTGGCAGACAACAAGGCTTTATAGTGTGGTATGAGATGAAATATAGATCTAGTTGGCAGGCAACAAGGCTTTATAGTGTGGTATGAGATGAAATATAGATCTAGTTGGCAGACAACAAGGCTTTATAGTGTGGTATGAGATGAAATATAGATGTAGTTGGCAGACAACAAGGCTTTGTAGTGTGGTATGAGATTAAATATAGATGTAGTTGGCAGACAACAAGGCTTTATAGTGTGGTATGAGATTAAATATAGATCTAGTTGGCAGACAACAAGGCTTTATAGTGTGGTATGAGATTAAATATAGATCTAGTTGGCAGACAACAAGGCTTTATAGTGTGGTATGAGATGGAATTGATTATTGACTAGTGCAAGTTGATAATGCTTTTATCTGTACATCTCTTTCTCATATCACTATCTCTTTTAGGTGCGTGCATCTGGGTTGTGTTTTTCTCTTTGTGTAGCATATTGTTCATTCGTTCTCCCTCTCTCTCTTTCTCTTTGTTTCTCTCTGTGTCTCTCTCTCTCTCTCTCTCTCTCTCTCTCTCTCTCTCTCTCTCTCTCTCTCTCTGCCTTTCTTTGTCTTATTTTCTCTCTCTCTGCCTCTCTTTCTCTCTTTTTCTGTCTCTTTCTCTCTCTATCTCTGTGTGTATTCCTCTGTCAGAGAAAGAGAGAGGGGCAGTGAGGGAAAGACAGAGAAAGTCGCAAACAACATGTCACAATCACGTGTAAAGAAGAAAAAGAATCATCGCGTTTTCCTGATGTAATCTAGTGGACTTGGTGTTTTTTCGGCCTTCAAAAGTCAAGGTCAAGTTTTCCCGTGTGTGTTATTTTTCAAATTAGCTACAGTGTGGTCTTACAAATTTGATACAAATATTGGTACTGTATGTAAGGTTTAACTTAGTTACAGCTTTGTCTTAAAAACACTGAGACACGTTTTCTCCTGTATGTTAGGTTTCTCTTGGTTGCAGTGAAAGTGTAAAGATGGCGTCTTACCCAGCATGAGCCACAGGATGACTGATCACGGATCTCTTTAATGGTGTCACACTTCGGCCACTTCTGTCTGCCGTCAAAGTTCTTGGGAAGATCTACTAGGATGGGTTCTGACTCCAGAACTGGCATGTGCAGTCTGGTGGAAATGATGGGGAAAATTAGATAAATCTGAGTCAACTGGTGAGTGGCTTCAAGGTCTGTGACCTTGCATAAAATCCATTTTTACGCAGAATTGGAAAACTTAAGATCTGCTATCCATGAGAAGAGGGGTGATGAAATATAGGCACTCAGTCTATAATAAGTTTTTAAAGTTGCGGACTTAACTATTCTAAAAGTTCAAGATATAAAACGGCCTAATATAAAGTAAGAGCTTAATTTCAGTTTATTTATAGTAACTCTCGAGAGCATATTTTGATTTACCAGAAGAAAAATCTGACTTAAATGGCGCAAAAAATTATGTTGGATACCTTGGACCTACTTTTTGATCAAGCCTTTTGGCAACTGTTTCATGGCGTCATATTTTTTTTTCTTAATTGAACGCCTAAGTGCTAAACGAGACCGAGAGGATCAGGTTCCATATTTACTGGTTCCATATTCAAGGAATGAGATTCGATTCGAACATTCGAAAAAATGTGGTTTTAACTTTGAAGTTGGACTGTTAATCTCAAGACCACTGAATCTTCTGACACCAATTTCAAAAGTTTAAACCAATAAAACGAAAAGTTTTAAACTATCCCTGTAAAGTTCAGAAAGTAGAATACCAAAAATCAGTACCTTTCGGAGAATCAATAAGACATCTTTTTAATTGTCAAGTAATGTTTTAGGTATGGTAGCCTACACAGACTATGAATCCACCACTACATAATTATAATTATATTGCCGGTTAAATGTGTTAATTTAATGTGGAAAAATGGCGTATTTTTTTTAAACATTCAGGCGAGCTTTCAGCAAGAATCAAACTCGATCTAATGGACTGCATGTCTAGTTAAAATCAATCACCTCTTCCATGTATGCATACATTTATATAATAGCAAAAAGTCGAAGTCCCAAGACACGTCGCACGAAAAGACAGAGGCCAAAAACTTTGATACAGAGCGATTGTAGAGGCGAGTTTTCTTTCTTGGAGCAATTCAGTTCTAGACCATCTCAGGGTAGCCTGTGAGATTGCTGCGCTTATTATCATGCAAAAAAATAATGTTCATCATATGCCTCATTGTACAAAAAAAAATATCAATATTTCTGTAGAAATAAGGCTGAATTTGGCCAAACCTGTTGTAGAGATTGTTGGCCTCAATGTCAACCCCAAGAAGGCGCTTGACCAAAGGCAAGTCGTTCGGACCGAAGTTTCTGCCAGCCTGAGGTCCGGTAAGGTCCGGTAAGGTCCGGTAACATGGGAAGGAATGGGGAAATATTTTTTTTTTTTTTTTTTTTTTTTGGGGGGGGGGAGTGGGAGAGGAAGATGAGGAGAGTAATTATATCATTATACTAAAGTCTAAAAATTGATAAAGTTAATAAACATTGTAGCAGTTTGATCATATACTAATGTCTAAAAATTGATAAAGTTAATAAACATTGTAGCAATTTGATCATATACTAATGTCTAAAAATTGATAAAGTTAATAAACATTGTAGCAATTTGATCATATACTAATGTCTAAAAATTGATAAAGTTAATAAACATTGTAGCAATTTGATCATATACTAATGTCTAAAAATTGATAAAGTTAATAAACATTGTAGCAATTTGATCATATACCAATGTCTAAAAATTGATAAAGTTAATAAAAATTGTAGCAATTTGATCATATACTAATGTCTAAAAATTGATAAAGTTAATAAACATTTTAGCAATTTGATCATATCCTGTCTCAAAGTTAATAGAGTTAATAAACATTTCAGCAATTGGATCATATCATTAACATTGAACAAATATGTGTTTCAGTGGTTAAATAAAGTTAATAAAAGTTTTAGCAATTTGATCATATCATTAATACTGAATTAGTGTATGTTTCTGTGGTTAATTAAAGTTAAGAAAAGTTTTAGCAATTTCATCATTCTAATAATACTGAACTAGTCTGTGTTTCTGTAGTTAAATACAGAACATAAAAAATTCAGCACTTTGATCATATCATTAACACTGAACTAGTCTGTGTTTCTGTGGTTAAATAAAGTCAATAAAGGTTTAAGCAATTTCGTCATTTCATTAACACTCAACTATTCTCTGTTTGTCTCCTATTAACCAACATGGGTGTATTAGGTGGAAAGATTTGAAGCTGTTGTTAATCCCTTCAACACCATTTAAAATTGTAACTCTTTTTTCTTTGTCTGTGACATTTGTAAACGTAACGACCTACATTTAGACATTCCCTCTAACGCGCTGCCCTCCTTCTCATCTTTCTTTAATCACAAGACGTACTTCAATCATAAAGTAACAATAGAGGAAGAAATACACTAGTCCAATTTATCAAAGTCAGAGCAAACGCGAAGGAAGGAAGGGGAAAACAATGTGTAGACTTTCTCAGTTGTTAAGCTTCTCATTTTGCCCTTTTGAAACTTGGGGGTAACTTATTTTCTGTTGAATGCTTAAAGGCGTGTTTTTATACTACAAAAATGCTCAAATTGTCTTCAAGTTATATCAATTCTTAAACGACTCAAATTGATAATGAGGGGTGGTTTTAGATAGTGACTACCTCCATTTCGTCATATAATACAATCAGACAATTCTTTGTCGTGTTGTTTTTTTCTTTTGTAAATTAAATAAGTGAAGGGAGAGTCTCACCTTCCATGTGGCCCCTTCAGCATTGTTGATCAAGTCGATCTCGGCACCACTGAGTGGCGCGGGTTCGATGCTCAACGCCACGGACACGGCAATGAGGCCGACCAGGGAGAGACACGAGAACAGCTGCATGGTGGCAACGTCACTGGACAATGATCACAACCAGGATCAAACTAGTGTGTGGTATCCGTCTGTATATATAGCGGTCTCTTGAAGAGGAGAGGTGGAGTGAGAGAGAGAGAGAGAGAGAGAGAGAGAGAGAGAGAGAGAGAGAGAGAGAGAGAGGGAGATAGATAGGGAGAGATAGAGAGAGAGATAGGGGGGAGAGAGAGAGAGATTGGGGGAGGAAAGGGGGGTGGAGACAGTCAGTCATGTGAGAGCAGAAACTTTGGGCTAAATTGATAAAGTGGGATAACTAAAACT
>JAWDGP010001626.1:42500-112500 GCA_033675545.1 Elysia crispata
CAACTTTGAAATACTAAGGCTTTGTTCCCACTGATCGCTCGACAACCAAATTTTACACACACTCTCTATCTCCCTCTGTCTGTCTCTAATTGTCTATACCTTCCTTTCTCTGTGTTTGTTTCTTCATCCCTCTCTCTCACTCTTTGTCTCCCCCCACTCTCCGTCTCTCTCCCCTCTCTCTCCTTGTGTAAATATAAAATTGCAATGACACTATTCGTACACATATGACACATGTGTAGCGCCTGTGACACACTCACTTGTTTATTTGTTGCGGTAAGAGGTAATCACAGTTGCCTTATACGAGTCATGAATAGAGATCTGAAAATTAACATGTGTTGTTTGCCAACCTATGGTGTGTAGACTAAATCAGTTTGTCGCATGAAGTTGGAGGGACAGCTGGTTAAATTATTTTGCAAGTGCCATGGATATTACTTTGTCTCAAACGAACCGAGGAAAACCTGCATTGATTGTTGATGACTTTTTATATCGCTTGAAGACAACAACAAAGTCGACCAGGATATGGCAGTGTTCAGCAAAGAAGGACTGCACAGCCAAGCTCACTACCGGATCAGATTCGCTCGACATCCTACATGGATGTACTAGATCTATTCATTCACACGAAAGAGACGTAAAGAAGATACAAACTCACACATTGAGACAGTTTTGCCGGAATTTGTATGCTCTAAAAATGGGGACATCTCGGAAGAAAAAAAAATGCCGGAAATTGCATACACTAAAATAAATGTTGCCGGAAAACGAAAGCTCCAGTTTTGAGCAAATAGTCACAGAACTTTTGAAGTCTGTCATCTTCTGGAGCCTCCAGATAAAAATCATTTATAATCAGATAAAAATATTTACATGTTCGACTTTGATACATGCTCGTAATCGTTGCCGAAAATTGAATGTGCGGCTTCTTCTGATGTTTAGTTTTGCCGGAAAACTCACATGCGGCTTTCTCTGATGTATGGTTTTGCCGGAAATTGAATGTACCCGTTTAGCATGCCCGTTTGGTCAGGTGGGGGGCGCGCACAATTTTTTTTTTCGTTTTTTATTTGTTTGGAGGAAGGATAGACATAGGAATGGGAAAGGAGGACGGGGGAGGGAAAGGGGCTTAGAGACAGATAGACAAAGAGAATCGAATACAGGGAAAGACAGATTCGAGGACAAATAGACAGAAACAGCGAGGCAGACTGAGAGGGGAGAGAGAGAGACAGAGAGAGAGAGGTACACAGAGAGAGAGAGAGAGACAAGACAGACATACAGACAGACAGTCAGAGAAAGGGACACACACATACACAGAGAGAAAGACAGAGGGCCACAGTCACACAGACAGACAAAGTGACTGCCAGACCGAAACTAAATACGTGTATGCGTGATAGATAGTTTGAGGCGCAAGTCATAATTTATGGCTCAATTCAGTCTCTTACCATCGATTCATGGTCCATTTCACTGCATTTCCATCACGATTCTCCTCTGTAATGTCAGTTACCGCATTGTCTACCCTACCCTTCATTTAACTTAAAGAAAATGATGAGAGGTTCTACATCTATATACACAGCTAATTATCATTTTACCGACTTGTCAAGCTGATACAAAACTGCACTGCCATTGTCTCTGGTCAATGGAAACAACAGGTTTTTTGTTTGTTTTGTTTGTTTTTTTGAGTTGGTTTTTTTTTTTGTCGTTCTTTTGTTGATATTTTTTATCAGTTTATCACACTATTTTTTCGGTTGATGAAACTAATAATATTACACTTGCCATCCGAATTTTTCTTTGTCGACATAACTAGTTTAATCAAACTCGTCAGAAATGAGCCATTTTAACTATATTTTCACTGTTTAAAAGTCTATTTTACCTCTTGAGCTCATCTGGGATATCCGATATATATATATATATATATATATATATATATATCAGGAATGCGGTTATGCAGTTACGCTAGCTTTTTGGAAGTCGTGAACTTTTTAGGTCGTTAGTACAACAAGCGACAGCGTCTTTAAGACTGCACATTGGTGTGAAATTTGAATTCCACAAAGGAAAACATAGAATGAGTGCATGAGAAAACATTCACTACGAAACTGAATTAGTTCTGCTTAGATCTTCAAAATGCTTTGGATTGTTGAACGACTTTCAACAGAGGGACACAACTCTTTGGGAAATTACATTCCCTGATGTGGGTAGACTGATCCGATACAAGTCAAATTCCTGCAAGCGCTACGGGAAAATTGTATAAGATTCCCTGCACTTGTAACGCTTATCAATGACAAGATGGTGAGAATATTGAAGCAAAGGTATTGTGGGCTACAAGAACTCTCATTGCCAAGTGCTCCGAATTTACACGATCGAAGGATATTTTTTTATGTATGTTATTTACGTCCATATTATAAGTGAACTTAGAGGAGTGCACAGTGAATACTATTGATTAAGTCACAAACTGATTATATATATACACACACAAATATATATATATATATATATATATATATATATAGATATAGATATAGATATAGATATAGAAGATCTTACCTTAAATTCTCTGCATACTACACTTGTGTTTCAAGCGGTGGACAAAGGTGTCGCCTGTCCTCACCTTGAAACACAAGTGTAGTATGCAGAGAATTTAAGGCAAGATCTTCTATATCTATGAAATGCTCCCACAGTTGAGCACTCTTATCAATTATTCCAACTTATCTTCAAACTATATATATATATATATAATGGAGAGTTATTAATTGTTCAAGTTACACGGTTTATATCAATATGTCATACATGTATAGTACACATAGTAACAAATAATTACAATTATTGAGTACTTGGTAAGTACATTGGAAATAAATTTTTAATGGCAATACTTGCAACAAAATGGGTAATAAAGTTGAACGAATAAAACAATCAACACCCAATAAGAGTGAATGACATTCAAATGGACCTGATCGCTATGCCTGGTAGAAGAGTTAAGTCCAGTATACTATCATGTACTATCAACTGGTTTCCTGTCCCAATCCCTCCAAGTATTTCTTCAAATCTTACTTCCAACCACTCTCATACAAATTTTGATAAAAAAAATTTTAAATTCTACAGACGAAATGAAACCTGGACAAGCTATAGAGCATAGCACAGAACTGACAAAAAAGTGGACAGCTTTCACCACAGAGATAAAGAGAACAGCCAAAGCTGCCACATTGCTAGTGAAATGCTAAATGAAATGAAATGAAATTTTAAAGTGAATTAATTCTGTTATACCAGCATTATCAATAACAAGAATATGAGTTAAAGAGCTTCCATAGGAGAAAACGTATTATTTTTAACTTATCAATCTTAATGGGCATCGTAAAAGATAACTGCTAGCCATGGGGAAATTCTATGCTAATCTATGATCAATGAAAAAAGAATTGAAAAGTTACAAGCTCAGTCTGAGTAAGTAGTACTAGTAGATTTAAGTGTTTTGTTCTTCATAATTTACAGAGTGAACAGTAGTAAAAGACACATTCACGTTCTAAGATACTGTTCATAATGAGTCACGATGAAAATATCATTTATATCATAAACAGTTTCTACACATACGAAACAAGTAAGAACAGCTAATTTTACATTAATGAAAAAAATATATTTTTAAAGTCATGCAAAGCTTATATTAGTTATAAAGTGGAGAGATTAATTCAAAATACATTTTCGTCACACCCAGGATAAAATTAAACTTTTAAAACTATTACATGTAGGTCTTTCATGTAAGTTCAATAGCACACAGCCAACAAGTATCACAAGAACACATCTGAGAGGCTTGAAAGGAAGAAATTAAAGAAATCCACAACATTAGATCAGGTCTTGAGGATAATTTATAGATTTACACAAAAAACTTTCAATACTCAGGCTGATTGTACAGGAGACTGATCAATGAAAATAAAAATTCTGACTTGTATATCATTCAACATTGCTAGCTCACATTTCCTTTTAATAATACTTGCTGGAAGTACAAGCTACCATAAACGACTCAATTCAGTATCATCCAGTTAAACGAAAAATTAGAAAACAAAAATAAAGAAAAAATTAATCATCCAAAACTAAACCACAACTATGTTCTGGATACTTAATAAAAGGAAAATTACAACAACAACAAAAATACACCTGTTCAATGTAAAAAATACTTTATAACCATGTTTGACTAGATTTTTCCCTTTTTTTTTGGTTCCTTTTGCTATGGAGTAGTAATACAGTAGAGACCATCTAACCAAGTGTTCTCAAAGCTAAAATTTTGTTTTAATTATTTACAACATCCGTTATCAACTCAGGCACAAGGCTAAAGAAGAAATAGAGAAAGAGGTTTAACCTGTCCCTTACTCAGTTTCTCTCTTCATGATAAACACGCTAGAGTGATCACTGGAAGTGAATTTGCCTCATGCAAACCGAAAAAAAAAATTGATTAAATTTCATAAAAAAGAATATTTTCACCAACAAAAGAAAATTCCTTAAAACTAAAAGCTAAGAAACCTTTGCCTTCAAGGTTTCTTAGACAAGAGATTTTTAATTACAATTTTCCAACTGTCATGCACTAGAATCAAACAGATTTCAAGTTTGAGTGCATGCTAGCAAAAAAAAAAAGGAAAAGCTAGAGGTCAGAAAAAAAATTAAATAAAGTTTGGAATCTAAAGATGATTACATGTGCATGAAATGACAGAAACAAACTTAGGACAAATACGCAGGCTGTGTTCCATCAGCATTGAGAAAAACATCAAGACATGTTGGTCCATTCATTGAAAAGTTGATTTGTATGTGGACTAATGTTAGATATAGCTTGTCCATGTGAAAATGACATTAGACTTTTTGTATAGTCTCCAAACAAGGCTAGATCAATCAGGACAGGCAGATGAAATTTTTCCATCAACAATGCATGATTAAACTCTATGACCAGAGATTCTTACAGATCACAAGATAGAAGTTTTCTCAGGTGGCCAACGCTTCTCCATAGTTTGGTGAGTTTAAACAAATGCAAGCTCTTAGTTGTTAGGCTACTTTCTTTTTGAAGACATGTCTACATGGGACAGTGGCTACTTAAGGATAGAGCCTTTTACCCTACCACCAGATGGGATCTGACCCCACCAACAAATGGGATCAGACCCTACCACCAGATGGGATCTGACCCTACCACCACATGAGATCAAACCATCCATCAAATGGGAATTCATCCTACTGACAAATAGCATTCACGTGTATCAACCTCCTTACAGTCTGTGTTTCCTGGCTTCATTGGCAGTTTGGGCCTCTCTGATTACCGAGTAAGAACAAGAACACTGAATAATGTGATGAAACTAGGAGTGCTTTTCTCTCTTTTCAGATTGGAAAATTACATGTATACATGTATATGTATGTTATTATTAAATGTTTTCTTCTCAAACTTTAGCTTTATAAAATGATGAAATTGTCTCAAACTTCTTTTTTTGGAATCAAAATAAAGGACACTTTATGATCATGCGTAGCTACAGCCATGATATTGAAATACATTAAGTAATCAGGTGCACTCGATGACATAATTTTCAATTTGCATAATTGATCATGTCTTGTGTACAGAACAAGATTAGTTTTACTGATATACATGAAATATTTTTTAAGAAGAATTTTTATAAGTATTAAACAGGCCAAGAGCAGTAAAATTTGTGATGCTTAAAGACCAGCTTTTTCAAACTATACACAAGGTGGCTATTTTTTTTTTTTTTTTTTTTTTAAGTTATCTCTTCTCCAGCACCACTGTTCCCGCAAATCTCAACATATCAAGATCAGAATTAACTTTTCACAACCAAGACACATATTATCAGCACTAAATGTATTTTTAACTTTAAACATTACAAATAT
Organism: Elysia crispata; assembly: GCA_033675545.1. Classification (NCBI taxonomy): domain Eukaryota; kingdom Metazoa; phylum Mollusca; class Gastropoda; family Plakobranchidae; genus Elysia; species Elysia crispata. Next base: position 48,348 of record JAWDGP010001626.1, read on the forward strand.
TATTGATTGATTCATACTTTATATCATCCATAAAAACAGTCCGTCTGTCTGTCTGCCAGCCTGCCTGCCTCTCTCGGTCTGTCAGTCTGTCTGTCTGTCTGTCTCTCTCTCTGTCTCTCTCTCTCTCTCTCTCTCTCTCTCTCTCTCTCTCTCTCTCTCTCTCTCTCTCTCTCTCTCTCTCTCTCTCTCTCTCTCTCTCTCTCTCTCTCTCTCTCTCTCTCTCTCTCTCTCTCTCTCTCTCTCTCTCTCTCTCTCTCTCTCTCTCTCTCTCTCTCTCTCTCTCTCTCTCTCTCTCTCTCTCTCTCTCTCTCTCTCTCTCTCTCTCTCTCTCTCTCTCTCTCTCTCTCTCTCTCTCTCTCTCTCTCTCTCTCTCTCTCTCTCTCTCTCTCTCTCTCTCTCTCTCTCTCTCTCTCTCTCTCTCTCTCTCTCTCTCTCTCTCTCTCTCTCTCTCTCTCTCTCTCTCTCTCTCTCTCTCTCTCTCTCTCTCTCTCTCTCTCTCTCTCTCTCTCTCTCTCTCTCTCTCTCTCTCTCTCTCTCTCTCTCTCTCTCTCTCTCTCTCTCTCTCTCTCTCTCTCTCTCTCTCTCTCTCTCTCTCTCTCTCTCTCTCTCTCTCTCTCTCTCTCTCTCTCTCTCTCTCTCTCTCTCTCTCTCTCTCTCTCTCTCTCTCTCTCTCTCTCTCTCTCTCTCTCTCTCTCTCTCTCTCTCTCTCTCTCTCTCTCTCTCTCTCTCTCTCTCTCTCTCTCTCTCTCTCTCTCTCTCTCTCCAACTCATCCATCATTGATGGGCCTGCATCAGCAAAAGACATTGAAAATAACTTTTATCACTTAACTTCCCTCTACCCTATTTCTATTTCTATTCTCAAGACCAGAAAACAACACTTCTAACTTCCTTTTTTAGATGTAGACACAATAACTGCTCTGCATCCGAAACCAAACAATGTGACTACATAGCGGATGATTTCTTTCACCATATCAGCCCGTGTAGAGCTGATTGGGAAGTTGCCCTCCATGTTAAAGAAGTACATTGAAAAATTGAAATATCATAGGAATGGCAGTGTTGTGGTAATGAATTTAAAGTAATGTTAGACTTTAATCGCTTTGGAAAATGTATTTGTAGAATACAAGAAAAGTGACTCTCTCTCTTGTATGCTAACAGAGAAAAGAATCAAAAAAATATTATCCCAAAATACACCCTTCCTTTTCTCCCTGGAAAAAAAGAAACTACGACAATTAAAGTTACAATACCAGTGTGCCTCTGGACAGTTGCGTAGAAGCGTATCGCTTTTGTTGTACGTCATATGGCTTCAACTCTTTTTGTATAGAGTAGAACCAGCACATGTACATAGAGTATCAGTTTTAGAACAATGTACATATACTACATGTAAACTTGGGTAAACTTTAAACAAAGTCTGTGCACAGGACATGCCTGAACAAGTTCTCTATTTCAGCAATTCTAAGTTTCCATTACTACAAACTTAGCGCCTCATTCCTACTGCTTCTATTAGAGTATTTAACTGATAGAGAGAATTCATATATAGGCAAAAGGGTAACGAAATTGCTTATGACAGAAATTGTTCAATTCTTATTACTAACAGCTGTCGCTACCTTTTACTTTAGTTTGATAGCTACCTGGACCTAGATTTAAAACACATAATTTCATGTCTTCTATCAAAAAACATTGCCAAGAACAGATAGCAACAACATCAACTAATGGCCAGTCCTCTTTCTGTGAACTTTCAGGCCATAGCTCTGAACAAAGGTTTCCTCACATTTGTCACACTTGTAAGGTCTTTCCCCAGTATGCATTCGTTTATGCACTGCTAGGCTGTCACTTCGGGCGAACCCTCTCCCGCACACGTCACACTTAAACATTTTTTCTCCGGAGTGGATCCTCTTATGGACATTTAAGTTACTATTGCAAGCGAACCCTTTGCCACACACATCACAGTTAAAAGGTCTGTTTGCTAAATGTGTGTTCTTGTGAAGCGTTAGGCGACTGTTGCTCGCGAAGCTCTTCCCACAAACTTCACATTTGTACGGTCTGTCTCCCGAATGTTTCCTTTTATGAATAGTTAACTGACCAGTGGCTGCAAAACCTTTTCCACAAACGTCGCATTTGTACGGACGTTCGTCAAAATGCATTCTTTTATGTACAATTAAGCCGCTGCTTTGGGTGAAACCTTTGTTACAAATATCACACATGTACGGTTTGTCCCCCGAGTGTATTCTCTTGTGTTTCATTAAGTCTCCTTTTTCTGCAAAACTCCGTTCACAAATATCGCACTCGTAAGGTCTTTGTCCTGAGTGTATTCTTTTATGCCTGGTTAAGCTACCATTGAGTGTAAAACTTTTAAAGCAAATGTCACACGTGAACGGCTTGGAATGGTGGATTTCCCCCTTGTATTTGTCTAAATAGTGCGTTGTTAAATCTTGAAAATCCGAAACACCACTGTGAAAAGTTTTTATTCCTGTGAAATCTTCTGAATCGTGTGCAAAACTTTGAAAATGTGAAGAGCCTCTTTCGGCAGGCTTTCTCTCTGTCTGAATTTCTATATCCTCTCGTAAACTGCTACACTGCAGCAGGCAATGATCGCACACACTGTGCTTGCGAAGACTTTCTCGAACAGGATCCTCATAGCTTACAAAGTGTTTCCCGCACAGGTGGCACTCTCGTAACTTCATCAGCGTCTCCATCTTCATGGCATTCTGCTGTCCACAGTTATCTTTATCCCTGGTTTTCTGCTTTTCTTGTGTTGAAGCTGTCGGGTTGTCACTAAGCCCAGAATCACCCTCACTGCCTTTCCTCCATCTTGCTTCTCCTGAGCTGTCTGCGAAATCTGTCTCCACACTACGTTGTACTGACATTCCCTGTCTGTGGTTGTTGCGACTAAAGTCCAGAGGTGTAGAAATATCTTGATCATTTCTGTAAGGGACTGTTTCCTCATTATCTAGAGAGTAAAAAGAGTAGGCCTATAGTTTTCATTGAAAATAATTAGTCTTAGGGGAACATTTATTTTTAGCTGATTGTTTTGAATAAAAAAAAAAAAAAGATTATGAACTCATGCATAGCTTATTGGTAGGGTCAATTATCTCCTGACTACAAACTTAGGCATAAAGAAATTACAGTAAACTGTCGATATGCTTTTTATCATTGCTGACATGAAAAAATGTTATCTATCATGATTTTTGCACTGTCAAAACCAGGTGCGTTTACCATCAACTTGGACGAAGCCATCCATATCTCCCTAAAATGACATTGAGGCCGGCTAGGCCTTGCTAAATCAAGACTACATATGCTACACAAAGCCATCGCAATCTTCAGATGGTCATTTCAAAGAGAGGCAAGGTGAAAAGGGGAGGGGGGGGGGGGTATGCTAGTTATCTTCTTGTCCATATTGCTTTCATTATTTTGTCTTTATGCTTCTTCTCATGATTAGTCAGTTTTTAGATAGGAGATTTGCACTTTTTGACAACTTCGATTTCTGAATTAACCTTTGCAACAGAACGACTGCCTCATCTCTCTTATCTTAAAGAACATCAAAATAATTTTCACCTGATGTGGATATTTTTTCTTGAGTGGCTGAATTATCCACACAGCCAGCCTCAAGACGGGCAGCTTTCTGTTGGAGACCCTGACAGAGCTGAAGCAAAAACAATATAAATGAAATGAGTGAAAAAAGAGTGAGAGAGAGAGAGAGAGAGAGAGAGAGAGAGAGAGAGAGAGAGAGAGAGAGAGAGAGAGAGAGAGACTGAGAGAAAGACACACACACATGCAGACAGAAAAAGACACAGAAAGATACAAAGACAGAGAAAGAAAGATAGAGTAAGAAAGAGAGAGAGAGAGAGAGAGAATGAGAGAGAAAAAGAGATATAGAGGAGGACAAGAAAGTCATTTTGAATGTATACGAATTTTTCCCTGTATGCTATAATTATCTCTCTCTTTCCTTCATCTTGCCTTTGTCACATCAAAACAAGCCATTTTATTTTGGTTAACTTACAGTTGGTTCATATAACTACCAACAAAGAAATACCCCTGCTTATCACTGCTGATTCCTGTGTGCATACAAAGACCCAATAATGATAACATACTCTCTTTCTTCAACTGACTAGTCCTGTCGGGGTGGTCACAGCTTCTCCCCCCATGTTAGACAAAGAACTGATAACAACTTAGTCGCAATCAAACGCTGCAGATATGCACCACTCAAATTGAATCCCACATATCATACTGACCATATCTAAACTTGGCCGGCACCTTTGCTGCCCATTTTTCCGAATTTTCACAACCTCGTCAGTTTTTCCCGGGTGAAGAGGGGAGATCTCTGGTAAACAAGATGAGCTGCTATCCACATAATCATGCACTCTCTGAAACTTTTTCTCAGTCGATTCTGTGAGTTCCCCATTTAGACTGTGACCAGTGCCGTTAGGGATCGAGTCTGGATAAAGCAAGGCGTGATTCATGTCTTGTGGTTTTTCATTTGAGAACACATCATCAAATTTGGGATCTCTTTGAAAACTTGATGGACCAAAATATTTGTCTTCAAAATGTAAGCTAGGTTCAAATGGTGCTCTTTCAGCAAGTAAACCATTACAGTTTCGTTTAGAATCAACGGTAGAATCTTCCTCCATTATGCATGTCGGAAATGATGTGAAAGCTCAAAACTGCCAAAGTAAGAGTCAAACATGTATGTATCACTTCTCTGGAAAAAAAAAGAATTACAAGATCAAAAGTAATATGATGCCATTAAATTGAAAGAAAACAAAACATTTTTCTTTCCTCAAAGACTGCTTCATAAGATTTGATAAAAACAATAATGGTTTAGAAAGAGCAGAAATCATACATATGCAACTCTGCGTAAAAACTTCAGTCAAGTCTAAATAAAATATTCTTTCAATCATTACCATATCTGGCACTGTTGATTGAGTTCCATGTGGGAATCCTCTATAATATTTAACTCTTTATTGAGTCAGTTTGTCTCTGCAGGTGTTTTGCTAAGCATGGGTTTGAATTTGAATATTTTAACTATCTCAAACTATGGTAATATTAACCTGATTTATGCCCAACTAAGCATGGATTCATCAATTTTAAAAAGAATTTTAATATGAGAAAGTTTTGTTTGACCATAAAAGGTCTATAACCATATTTAATAAATGTATTTAAGATTTACTTCCCTTGCTTGTTGTATTTGTTATGAAAATGCTTGTTAATGTAAAAAAAAAAAGTAAATTAAAGATCTTAGTCTTTTTTACTTTTCATTTTTATTTCTCTGAGTAAATTATATTTCATGGATAGTGCAATTTAAAAATTTGCCTCTAAATGGGCGCTGACACTTATATTTCTGCTCAACCTTATTTTTGTTATCTATCTCAATTCTCATATATTCTTTGATACCGCCCTTCTACTCTTTGTTCTTTAAAGGACAATCATTCATAATTTTTTTCACTACATCCTTTTCTTGGGCTCCTTCCCAAGCTATTCCCTCTCCACCCAGCACATATGCGCAATTTTTTTATCATCCTCCTATTCTCCTATTAGTTTCACACCTCTACTCTTTTTCATGTCGTATTCTTGTTCACACTTCACTCTTGCCATCCACTTACTCTTCTCCTGGTCTTGGTCTCTCCCTTCTCAATCCTATCCTCACCTGAATTTCTTTCTTTTCCTTTCACTCAACACTAGTCCCTCTTCCCCCTGACTCTGGTCTCGTCTGTTACTTCTCTTTCTGTTTCATTTCAATCCCATTTCTATGGTAACTTCTAGACCTAATTTAAGTCTCAATCCGAAGTTAACTTCTAGACCTAATTTAAGTCTCAATCCGAAGTTAACTTCTAGACCTAATTTAAGTCTAAATCCAAAGTCCATGAAGACTAAACAATCACAAATAGGACATGTCTTTCAAGCAAAAGATACTGGTTAGATTGGATCACAATCAAAGATCAGATGGCTCAGCAAACAACTGAATACCAAATTTCTTTCTATCAGTCGAATACTCTACCTCCTGAGATACCAGACCATCCAACCATCAACTGACATAGAGTTCTGCTTCTAGCACTCGCCAGCTTTTTACACTAATTTACTGATTCCTGGAGAAAGAGTTGGGGCCAAGATGATTTTAGTTGTCATAAGGACCTTGGTCTTGCACTGATGGGATGGCAGAATTTGCTTATCATCCGCCCATTTGAAGTAAATGTAAAAGAAAGACCTGGTAGCCAGAGGATGGAGAATTGCCTCTTCCGTAAGCACAGGAGTATAGATCTATGCCAAGGCGTGTGTTGATATATTTTAATCTCTGTAGACAAAGAGATTGTCTGGCCGCAAGAGTTATCAGTAATATCATGTTGAAAGCATGATCCATATTTCATAACATATATATCCTCAAAAGTGTAGCCATGTCCCTCAAGGAACTACTATGTACATGGATCCAAATCACACCCAGAGTCTAATTACTATTCCAAATAATTTTACCTAATATTTCCCTCTTTCCTATTTAAATAAAACATCAATTAGATCGATGTCTGACAAATAGAACCAGTAAATTTCAATCACCATCTGGATTGTTTTTAAAGAATTCTTGAATACTTCTTCTCTGAGCTATGGGTGTTTGTGTGCATGTTTGTTAGCTTCTTCGCAGCTTACATTTAAGGGTTTTGAAAAAGGGTGGGGGGAGATAAGGAAGGCTCAAGCATTTACAATTGCTCTTGGAATGTTAGAAGAGAAGAGCATAGTGTGCACACAAGAACTAAGTTTAAAATTACTTTTGGCTAGATCTACAATGTTGGTCTAGGCCTTGGTCTAATTTTTAATTATTTGATGATGGATTAAAGAGTGTGTAAGCAGAGGAGAGAAACAACATAGGGTTAGAGCCCTCATACAACAAAAAAAATAATTATCAAAACCATGATCTTATACTTATATGCGTAAGTGCTGTTTTGATTAATTGCATGTTTTGAACATAAATATTATTTTACAATGTCATGTTCTTTGGGAATAAGATTTTAATGTCTTTTAAGTGCTTTGACCTGAATTTTTTAGAGAGAGCAATCTTATTCTACTTTTCCTTCTTCTTTTTTAATTATTATTATTATTATTATTATTATTATTATTATTATTATTATTATTATTATTATTATTATTATTATTATTATTATTATTATTATTATAACTTTTAGTAGTAGTAGTAGAATCATTATTATTATCATTGTTATTACGTGTATTATTATTCATATTTATTTCCTCTCTCTAACCCTATTTTTGTATCTTGATTAATTTGAAATCTATTTTCATCCTTAAGACTTCAAAATATCAAACAAATGGGCTGCAATTTCCTTTCAGTGAACAAATTAGATCAACTTGCTTTAACTGTGTTTCATCATACCTAGACTTCACATGCTTCTGACCTGTATGATTTACACCTTTGGTCACTTAACTCGTGCAGGGGCTCATACCCCAGCTTCTGTTTAGCAATCAGCAATTAAAAGGTGCAAGGATGGGCTCAGTGAATAAAGGGCATTTGAAATTTTAAAATTTTTATCACTTTGCTTTAAATTGAAGTTAAATTTAATTATTCATTATTGAGGACAATAGACCCTTCAACAGCTATGGCACAAGTAGAATTCAGATTAAAAATTTATATATGTCAAGCAGATAAGGGGAAGGAATGAATCTGGTATGAGGCCAGGAGAAACCATTAAAAGACAAGGATACCTTTTTTTTTAATTTATAGATTCTATAATTCTTGATCCATGTTTCATGCAAGTTCAAGATTGCCTCTTTGCACAGAACTTCATTCGTCCTTAGAAAGTTTCCTTGGCATATTTAAAAAGTAGTTAAATTAATAAACTACTTAAAATAGTATTGTTTTAAACCCATATATCTGGAAATCAAAACAATTCTTCCCCTTTTTCAAATTTTTCTTTCAATTTGAGCTTCAGTTATAAAAAATGGATTTTCAGTTGGCTTACTGTTATTCCAGCCTGAGATCCATTTAGCAAAATTTTGTTTGAGAAGTGGTGTCCATCAAAGCAGCTTAAAATGATTTTTCTAGTGAAGGAAAGTCTTGACCTACTGGTAAATCTTTTTTGTAATTTCTGTCCGAAAGAAGATCTTAGCTTGAAAACAGTCTAGGAACTTTAAAGATATAGGGCTCTCTCTCTCTCTCTCTCTCTCTCTCTCTCTCTCTCTCTCTCTCTCTCTCTCTCTCTCTCTAGATCTATCTCTCTATATTCTTACAAATTCATAGGCACCTACATACTATCAACTAAATGCAATTAATTCTTGTTTAAAGAGCTAAATCAGAGCAATTATATATTTATAAAGCTTTCATTGCCTTTAATTTCTAAACCATGAATTGGTTTATCTTAAAATCTTTAATTCAGGAGGGATTTATAAATTAATATGATTTAGATTAAATCTTACAAAATAATGTGAGAAATGCAGTGCAGTTCGAGATATTTAGGCTCTGTACTGATTATTACAAAAAAACAACTTCATATAGAGCTAGATCTCGATTAAACTAAATTTAGGCTGGAACTAAACTCTAGACCTAGATCTGATCGAATTTGATTAATGTAGGCTTAACCTAGATCTATAGTCTACAAATTTAGAATTGGTTTATCTAGATCTAGATTAATTTGATCTACAGCAGATTGAGATCCCTATCACTTATAATCTAAACCTCGTTTCAGATCTAGATCTACATCTAGCTATTTATATGTTATAAGCCCCTTCTTATAATTATATCTAGATCTAGATCTAAATCTAGATTGTCTTGAAAAAAAAATGTTAACCCGGCATTTTTCATCAATCTAACAATCACCAAACTTGCATCTGACATTAAAATCTTCATTCTTACATTTTGTTGGTACAGGATCATTTACATCGCAGTCTAAGAGTACCTAAAATCCTGAACAAAGAAAGAGAGATGTTTATTAGAAAATACGACGCCATCTTGATTGTAATTAGAGTATAATTTATAATTACTTATACACAAAAGAGCTAAGCATTGAGCTTCCATAGTTAACGTAGATCTAAAAAGTCCCTCATAAGCACTTCGTGCGAGATAGTGTAATTCTGTGTTTGTTCGAATCTGTAAGTTCATTTGAAAAATACATACCATATCTTTGCGATAAAAGTGAAATAATGACCCCATCTCTTACTGACAAAAATTTTAAGTTCAAAACAAACTCGAAAAACTAGATCTAATTTGATGATGGTATTAATGGCATAGCTCAGTAACAGGCGTACATTTGACAGTTGATTTCCGTTGCTATAATTACAGAGGTGGTCATTGAAAATTTTGAAAAAAAATTTTAAAAAATTGTTGTGAGTGTCGTTTGATAGGGGAAAAGGAGGAGTGGAAAAGGGGGGGGGGGGGGGGTAGAAATAGATTGATTAGTTTAAACCGGTAAGCGTGATGATATAGAGGAGAATGAAAGTAAAATGTTTGATTAAGGGAGTGCTATGCTTTCTCTCTCTCTCTCCCTCTCTCTTTCTCTGTCTGTCTGTCTGCCTGTCTGTCTGTCTGTCTGTCTGTCTGTCTGTCTGTCTCTCTCTCTCTCTCTCTCTCTCTCTCTCTCTCTCTCTCTCTCTCTCTCTCTCTCTCTCTCTCTCTCTCTCTCTCTCTCTCTCTCTCTCTCTCTCTCTCTCTCTCTCTCTCTCTCCCTCTCCCTCTCCCTCCCACTTTTCTCTTCGAACTTTTTGCAAATAATGACTTCGACCCATCTTTTCTTTTCTCCCAGTCTTTCGTACAAGCCATCTCACGAGTTTCACTTTATCCTGAGTCTCACTACTATGAGTATGATGATATAATAATAAAGGTAGCGGCCCACCCGACTCTGGTCACACGGCTATAGATGAAATATACTAGGCCTAATAACTAACAATGTACACTTCCTGACCTCCACTGACTTCATATACTTAACTCACTTGGATTCCAGGACAGAGCAATGCAGAACAGAATTATTATCTGTAGAACTGCCTTTCATCGTTTATTCGTCTCCAAAAGGTTGGTTAATGTAATAGATCAGAAACCACCGATTAAGATAACATTTCACAAAATGACAAGTCTTGAAGCTGATAGAATGTTTGCAGGAACTTTATTCAAAACCAAAAGAGCATGGGGGAAAAATAACAATAAAAATACGGAAGCATACTATATTAATGGCAGAAACAATGTGAAACTGCTCAATGCATTAACACAGATATCTGAAAATAATGCAGCGAAGTCATAACTATTTGCTTGTTGCGATCTCTTTTCTGAATTCATCTTTTTTTCTTTTTATAATCCTTCGTGTCAAGCTTTTTGTATTCATAATACCCCTCTTTAAGTCGAGTTTTAGAGACCCCTTATTTTACGTTTTTGAAACGGACTGACTCTTTACTCCCCAATGCCGTTGGGTTGTAGATCTAAACTCTGACGTGAGTCGTCAACCAGTTTACACCATTGCACTCCCGTGCTTTACTTTTAATGAAAGAATCTAAACATTTTCCAGGTCTTGAATGCAAGCTTTGTCGTTTAACTCAATACGTTCGAATGCTCATGGCCTACAAGGCGATGGTTTTTCAAGAAATGAGGACCGATATATTGTTGTAAGTTTTCTTGATAATGATGTTTTTGTTGTTGTTGTTGTTGTTGTTGTTGTTGTTGTTGTTGTTGTTGTTGTTGTTGTTGTTGCTACTGATGTTGATGATGACGATGCTGTTGTTTTTGTTTGTTGATTGGTTGGTTGATGTTGTTATGGACAGTTTTTAATTCCGCCTCGCGTATTCCAAATGTAAGAGATTTCTTGAAATTATTTCTTTACCCTCGCGTATTCCAAATGTAAGAGATTTCTTGAAATTATTTCTTTACCCTCGCGTATTCCAAATGTAAGAGATTTCTTGAAATTATTTCTTTACCCTCGCGTATTCCAAATGTAAGAGATTTCTTGAAATTATTTCTTTACCCTCGCGTATTCCAAATGTAAGAGATTTCTTGAAATTATTTCTTTACCCTCGCGTATTCCAAATGTAAGAGATTTCTTGAAATTATTTCTTTACCCTCGCGTATTCCAAATGTAAGAGATTTCTTGAAATTATTTCTTTACCCTCGCGTATTCCAAATGTAAGAGATTTCTTGAAATTATTTCTTTACCCATGATACAGATTATATTCGATTGTTATCTCTCTTAGTGTGTGCAATCGAGATATACCAAACTAATATCACCTCTAATTTGAATATGATCAATTTTCAGTCGGGACACTTCCCCTAATATCTTTGTCCATGGTTTGCAATAATAGAACATTCATCAGATGGAAATGAATAGCTTGGTCCATTGCCATACGAGACATGGTTTACAATAGTAGGATCACTGTAAGATGGGAAAGAATAGCTTTGTCCACTGTTATAGGAGACACGGTTTACAATTGTAGAAGAGCCGTCGGATGGAAAGGAAGAGCTTGTTCCAGTACTGTAAGAGACAAGGTTTACAATAGTAGGATCACCGTAAGATGGGAACGAATAAGTTTGCCCAACGTTATAGGAGATATGGTTTACAACTGTAAAAGAGTCATCAGATAGAAAAGAATAGCTTCCTCCAGTGGTATAAGAAACATGGTTTACAATAGTAGAACAGTTATCAGCTGGTGAAGGTGTAGGCTCTGTAGGCTCTGTAGGCTTTCTAGGCTCTGTAGGCTCTGTAGGCTCTGTAGGCCCTGTAGGCTCTGTAGGCTCTGGTGCGCAACTGGGAAAAAAAGGAAACAAAAAAAAAAGAAAAAGAAAAATATCGCTTCAGTTAGCATCGGTCTAGATAAGAGAGTGAAAAGGCAGGGACAGCTGAGAGAAAGAAAAATATGACATGAGAAGACGGGGATGGTGGAGAAATGAACAGAGCGAGAGAGAGAGAGAGAGAGAGAGAGAGAGAGAGAGAGAGAGAGAGAGAGAGAGAGAGAGAGAGAGGCAGATACTCAGATATATTCAGTCAAGCAGGCAGACTGAAAGACAGACTAACGTTATGAAGAGAGGTAGGCATAAAGAAGTCAGAGACAGAAAAAAGAAACAGAGGAAAAGCGAGCGAAAGATCAGAGAGAGAGAGAGAGAGAGAGAGAGAGAGAGAGAGAGAGAGAGAGAGAGAGAGAGAGAGAGACTCAACCAGAATGAGAGAAATAGAGATTTCAGAGAAAGAGAGACTGTAAGCCTGATCGATAACTGAATAAGATGTTAATTTATATCTCGCACTTTATGATATAATTATGCAGACTTTCAAACGTATGTCATAAAATGGAGAAATGAACAAAGGAAGTCTTAAAAACTGCATCAATAATTTTATTTTTAAACATCGTGTCATGTAAATGAAAATAAAATTATCTTTTTCAAGATTTACACACATTATTTTTTGGTCTATCTTTCACATACATCTCTACCTTTTTTTTTTAACTCTGCGTTAACATTTCTCTCATGTTTTTCTCTCTTTACCCTAATTACTTTACTATCTTTGTTCGACTGTGAAGAAAGTAAGTGAAATATTATTTTTGTTCATATTTCTAAAAAACAAACTTGCTGTAAAATATACCAACCTTTCTTAAATTATATCGAATAGATAATCTTCATGTAGCTAGATCTGGATCTAGAATGTAAATGCATCTACTGTAACTGTTCTTACATTCTATATCTAGATTTAGCGACATGGCCCTACTAATCTCAAAGATTACAGGGGCTACATGGCCCCAATAACCGTTGCCCTTAACGGGATAAACTTTAAGATTAGTGAGGCTATGTAGCGTTAATAAACACTCGAACAGAATAATCATCACACATAACAACAACCCTTACTTCAAGCACTCGATCAGTGCGCAACCCTTGAACCCGAAGGCGTCAAACGGTTCGACCTTGACCGAATCCACAGTGTCACCCACTTCCGGGAACACCAGTCTCGTCTGCTCACTCGGCAAGTAGACAACTTCGGTGCGCCTGCGCATACAATCATGTGTGAAATAAGAAACCATTTTTATTTCTTAATGATATCCCTAATAGATGGGTGTCTGCAAATGCTATTTTTAGAAATAAAATTTAATGTTATTATTTATGATAATATGAAAAAATGAGACCCTAAATTCACTTTCCGCAAAAAATTTCTTTGTTGGTTCAAGAGTGAACGCTCCAACCCACCTATCACCAACGATCTGGCCCAGTAGGAAGCATATAAATATAGATTATGGCGCCATTGTGTATTTTTCTAACAACAGTGAGAAGAAATATAAATTATGCCCGTCAGAACAGTTCGCGTCATTAATCTTGTAACGATCTTTAGAGACCATTTAGTTATAACAACAAATCTGGATCTGCTCTTCCCTCCAACCTTCGGTACATTTCAAGTTCCCTAAATTTCTGAAAGAATCTTAAACGGAAAAGGTTTTCCGTCAAGACAGGGAAAAGGCAGATGGGTCGGAATTCTTGCCCCACCACCAGATGGCGCTAGCAGGGACTCGAATACTGCGCCTTCTGATTGACAGCCGAACGCTCTAGTGATTGGACCATCTCACGTTTTTCTTGATCTCACCTCTGGGATGGCCCCTGGACGTTGTACGTCACAGTTGCCTGATAGCCCTGCACGTCTGAGATATTCCAGTGAGACCAGTCCACGGTGTCAGCGCCTCCTTCTGCATGCTGCTCGGTGAAAAACAGTTCTTCGGAAGTTTTCGGACACAGGGTGTCTGGCACAGCTGGAGGAAAAATATTTTAAAAAAGAATTTATCTGAGGATATCAGTGCTATGTGAAGGCCATTGTATCTGAGAAATAAAACCCAGTTGGTCGAGAGTTATACTGCAAAAGTCAAATCAAGCTGTGTCGAGCTGGGATAAGCCGTGTAGTTTAAGCCGATATTGTATAGTCTGATGGTCTTTTTGTTCCTCTGCTGATGCCGTCTAAACGTTTTTTAAAGCGTCACCAACACTGCTTGAAGCATATCAGAGACAATGATCGATGTCGAGGCTGCCCTGAAATATCTACAGGCCAAGTCGCCGAAGTGAACAAACTTTGACAGTAAGTGTAAGAGTGAGTTATATCATTGAACTATTTGGCAGAGTTAGGACAGATATTTTTGTTGTGGAGGCCTGGAGGCTGAATTATAAGTACAATTCTGTCCTAACTATGCCCAAAAGTTAAAAGAAATAGATCACTTTAACTTAAACATGCAAACGTTTGTTATCTCAGAGACTTAGTCTGCTTTTAGGAAGCCTCGATCGTTGTTCATTTCAGACATTGGTTATCAGTCCTGCTACTGATTAGACATTGGTGTTGATGACACAATCATATGAGCGCGAGTTCGATCCTTGTCTCAACAGTATGATTTTGTTATTTTTTTGTTTTGTTTTTTTTTTTCAATATATCTCCCTCTTTCCTATTGCATTCTTACATCAAGGCTGAAGATATCTGATGAGATAATTTAGAATCTTGCACAAATTTTAGAAACTAGAGCCAACTAGGAGAGGAGCGGATAATATTTAAAAATGACAGCATATGTTTGTGTGATATGCTGATATCGTTCATACACAACTGATTGATTAGAGACATCATGAAAATGGTCTCGAGTTGTGGTGGCACAAATCACTCAGCCATACAACCAATAATTGCTTCTCTCTGATCCTAAATCGAGTAATAAAGGCGATTAGCCTCTCACGGCAGCATTTAGTGCGTACGCCACGGGATGTAGCCTAACTGTTTATTTTCAGCTCAAGGGACGGCTGAATGTGTTGTGTGGACTATTCTTTTAATCTCTAGTTTGGACAAAGTTAAAAATTTCGTTCAACGATAGTTAGATGAGATTCGATTACGCCACAAAAGAACCCAACGCTCCACCGACAAGGCATTGAGTTTTAGGTAGTGCTCAGCAGTGGTTAGGGTAAAGCCCAAATCGCACCAAAGACAAACATTGACTCCGGAAGCACCACACTTGCCATTGGACGCACAAATATCTAGGACGAACGTTAACAATATGTTTGCTGCGATTTGGGCCTTCCCAATCAAGATAGCAAGTCACTCAGGGAGGCTTCGCCATAAAACTCTATTTAGGGAGCGTAGTGGCGTATTGGTATAAGCTATGTTCTCCTTGAGTGGCAAGGCGATGGGTGCCGAAACATCTATAAATCGAGGTTCTAATCCCACCAATCCAAGCATTTTCGGTCATTTTCACCTAAAAGTCTTACCCTAACCACTGCTGAGCACTACCTAAAATTTTAGCTCTTATAATTCTTACTACTACTACTACTACTACTACTACTACTACTACTACTACTACTACTACTACTACTACTACTACTACTACTACTACTACTACTACTACTACTACTACTACTACTGCTATTACTACTACCGCCACCCGCTTTTTTTAATTATAATATAGTAAATGGAAATAGTAATATTGGTTAGATTTTTTATAAAAATTCATAATAATTAAGATGTTAACAATAAAAAAAAAGAAATGGCAATAGTATAAGAATATTTCAAATCCTATTGATCAGTAGATTTTGCGTTTATTGCGGCTACTATCTCTGTATTATACCTCACCATCAAAAACAAGTTCATGTAAGTTACCTTTTCCAGGTGTTGTCACGTAGGTCACCGACTTTTTGAAGGTTTTTATAAACCAGGCCTTGGCAGCGATGAGGTAAGTTGTCGCCCCTTCCAGCTTCGCCAGCACCACAGAGTGTTCCTGGAAAAAGCGTAATAAAGGCATTAGGTCAAGGACATGTTTGAGTTCCTGGAAAAAAAAGGCCATGAAGGCATAAAGTCAAGTACATTTTTGAGGATAAAGAGAGAGAGAGAGAGAGAGAGAGAGAGAGAGAGAGAGAGAGAGAGAGAGAGAGAGAGAGACAGAGAGACAGAGAGACAGAGAGAGAGAGAGACAGAGACAGAGACAGAGACAGAGAAAGAAAGAGAGAGAGAGAGAGAGAGAGAGAGAGAGAGAGAGGGGGGGATATATGATTTGAGCCAAGAAAATAGATAACAGTGAAGGGACAAAACATAATTATGGAGACAGGGAGAGAGAGAGAGAGAGAGAGAGGGGGGGGGGGATATATGATTTGAGCCAAGAAAATAGACAACAGTGAAGGGACAAAAACATAGTCATGGAGACAGGGAGAGAGAGAGAAAGAGAGAGAGAGAGAGAGGGGGGGATATATGATTTGAGCCAAGAAAATAGATAACAGTGAAGGGACAAAAACATAATTATGGAGACAGGGAGAGAGAGAGAAAGAGTTATGAGATAAACAGTGTGAGATAACACTGAACCAAAATGTCTAAGTACTCGTAGTATAAAGAAAATGAAAATCTCTAGGATAAACAAGATGAAAAATAAAAGTTAAAGAAACTCTCAGGCAATCGAAAACAAATAGTTTTTTTCTTCTTCTAAATCTATACCTCAAAAAAGGAAAGCAATCATAAATGGAGAAACAATCCAAAACGAAACGAAAGATAATCGAAAAGGTAAGAATCTATAAAGTAGTTCCCTTTACCCCTCTCAGCGGAGTGATATCCTTGTACATCTGGGTCCACGCCATTTCGCCCTTCTTTACGAAGAAGAATTCCACATTTTCCAGGTTTTCCTTGCCAGAATCGTCATAGCTGATGAGAACTGTGGTTGGACTGAGAGGAGTTGCTGTCAGCGCGATCTCAGTTAGTAACCTGCCTGAGGGTGCAAATAGAGAAAAATTGTAATACACACTCACACACACACACAGACATATATATATATATATATATATATATATATATATATATATATATACAGAGAGAGAGAGATAGATAGATAGAGAGCGAGAGCGAGAGAGAAAGAGAGAGAGGGAGAGAGAGAGAAAGAGACAGAGAGGGAGGGGGTGAAGAGAGATAGAAAGAGAGAGAAAGAGAAAGAGAGAGAGGGTAAAGAGAGAGACAGAGAGAGAAGGTGAAGAGAGAGAAAGAGAGAGAGGGTGAAGAGAGAGAGACTGAGAGAAGGCGAAGAGAGAGAAAGAGAGAGAGAGAGTGAAGAGAGAGAAAGAGAGAGAGGGTGAAGAGAGAGATAGAGAGAGAGGGTGAAGAGAGAGAAATAGATAGAGAGAGGGTGAAGAAAGAGATATATATAGAGAGAAAGAAGGAGAGAGAGAGAGAAAAAAGATGGGGAGAGTGACCTGGAGAGAGAAAGAGATCTAGAGGGAGAGATAGAAAGAGAGAGTAGTATAGAAAAATCACAAATAAGACGAAAGTCGTGAAAACATAAGAACAGATGGAATGAACAGGGATCGAACCTGCACCTCGGTGCGGCACCCATCGCCTTGCCGAGACAAGACCAGGCACTAAACCACTGAGCTATCCACATCTACAAAAATAGATGCTTCAGGAACAGTGGGTTCATGCTGGCTTGAATAGACTGAGAAGTTGAAAGTTGAAAGACCAAGTTCAAATTTTTACAGGACATAAACATACTAGCCTCTAATGGATCTTAGAAAGATGCCATTTGACTGAAAAGCATAAATGAATATAGAAATAAAGAAATCAGTCAAACAACATTAGAGGCTGAGACAGACGAAGCTAGATCTAACGATCTAAAGATGAAAGTGACTGAAAATAATAAAATAAGTAGTATAGAAAAATCAACCACAAACCTAGATCTAGCTCGAGGCCGACAAAAAAGTCGAAAGACGTGAGAGAGAGAGAGAGAGAGAGAGAGAGAGAGAGAGAGAGAGAGAGAGAGAGAGAGAGAGAGAGAGAGATAGAGATAGAGAGAGAGAGAGAGGAAAAAAAGGGGGGGGGGGGGGGGGGGGGGGGGGGCAACCCAAAATAGAAACTGGCCGTGCTTAATATTGACAGAATGAATGTTGATGAAAGACTTTTTTTTTTAATTAACTTGTTTTGTATTATGAAACCGAATTCCCAATAAAAGCTTACTTCTTTTAGCTCCAATATGAGTAAAGGTCGGCGCACTGGGGTGCCCATCCTGTCCCTGGCCATATGGTTGGACTTTAATCGCGTACCTGAAACAACAAAAATAATAATAATAGTAAAAAAAAACAGTCACAAATTCAGTTAATATAGGTAAGACATACATGCAGTGACATGAAGAGAGAGAGAAAGAGAGAAAGAGAGAGAGAGAGAGAGAGAGAGAGAGAGAGAGAGAGAGAGAGAGAGAGAGAGAGAGAGAGAGACAGAGACAGAGAGATAGTGTGTGATTAGAAAATAAAGATATATAATTCATTAGATAGATAGAATCATCGAAACAGAAAGAGACAGAGAGAGAGAGAGAGAGAGAGAGAGAGAGAGAGAGAGATAGTGTGTGACTAGGAACTGGAGATATAATTATAATTCATTAGATAGAATCATCGAAACAGAGAGAGAGAGAGAGAAAAAGAGAGAGAGAGAGAGGAAGAGAGAGAGAGAGAGAGAGAGAGACAGAGGCAGTGTGAAAATGGGAGAGATACATTAGAATAATGAGACAGAGACTGAGAGAAAGAGATTGAACCAGAGAATAGATAGATGAAGAAAGGGATAGAGACGGAGAAAATGAAACATAAAAATAGAAAACTGAAGAGACCCTGCGATAACTGGCGAGTCTGATGACGGATAAACGCCTGATTTTAGAGTTGCGCTCAACTGTTCTCATTCTTGTAAAACAATACCTTGCTTTGGACGCCAGCTTCAAAACTGCGCTGTATTTCCCATCACCTTCTGCTGAAACTTGCGTATCTTGGACAGTGTCACGTGATTTGGAAGATCTATTCAAAAGCTGCGGAGGAAGAGAAGAAAAATATTGTATTTGATCTGGGTTTTCTTTTTTTTTTTTTTTTTTTTGGAGAGAGGGAAGGAGGGTGTCTTTTTTTCTGTTTCTTGCCAATCTTTTATTTGTCTCTTTAAATCTCTCTTCCTCTCTCATGCACTCTCTATATATCTCTCTCTCTCTTTTTCTGTATATATTCATATTTATTATTTATCTATCTATGTATTTCTCTCCCCCCCTCTCTCTCTCTCTCACCCTTCTCCCCTCCCCCCTAATCATAAAATATATCTTTCATTCACACTAATCAGTCCCGTTCTGCATCTTGTTTTCAACACTGATCTCTCCTTCTCTCTATCTCTCTCTCTCTCTCTCTCTCTCTCTCTCTCTCTTTATCTTTTACTCTCTTCCCCTTGAAGTCAACTTTATTCCTTCGTTCTCTCCAGCCTCCTCCCCTCCCAACGTTCCTTTTTCTTAGCATGTTGAAATTCTTTATGCCCGGGCTACTGTTTTTCTTAACATATATCGATAGTGCGGACTTCCTTGCCGTAGTAAAACAAAAAATTCTTCTTCTAACAATGAGCAAGAAGAAGGATGTGAGGAAAAATATTATGGCAATATTGTATAGATTCTGCAAACTGCCTACCTTTCTACAAAGAATCTTGAAGCCGTCAACAACCGATGGTGAAGTCTGGGCAGACAGTTTCCAAGTCACCAAAACTCTGTTGTCTCCAAGATTCTCCGAATCAAGCTCGATTACTTGGATATTTTATCAGGTTTTTTAAGAAGTGAAAAAACGAGAGATGGATCAACATGTTTGACCTGAATTCATTTATAATTCACGAAGACATCTCGGACAAAGGTAATATGTATACATACTAAAAAAATTATAGCTACATGCTTAAAATTTATAACATTACCATCCTAGAAAACGGTCCATGTAGTAATTAATGTATAGTGAATATCGAAGCAAAGCAGCATGAGCTAAAGGAGTCGTGGCAGAAACAGCAGCAGCAGCCGTAGTAGTAGTGGTGGTGGTGGTGGTGGTGGTGGTATTGGTAGTAGTAGTAGTAGTAGTAGTAGTAGTAGTAGTAGTAGTAGTAGTAGTAGTAGTAGTAGTAGTAGCAGTAGTAGTAGTAGTAGTAGTAGTTATAGTAGTAGTAGTAGTAGTAGTAGTAGTAGTAGTAGTAGTAGTAGTAGTAGTAGTAGTAGTAGTAGTAGTAGTAGTAGTAGTAGTAGTAGTAGTAGTAGTAGTAGTAGTAGTAGTAGTAGTAGTAGTAGTAGTAGTAGTAGTAGTAGTAGTAGTAGTAGTAGTAGCATCCACAGTTATACTTTTACTTTTGTAGTGTTTTTCTATCGAAAAAAGAACTGATGTGTGTATAATATCATTAGAATAAAAAAGTAATGAAATTAGAGAAGGTGTGAGAGAAAGAGAAAGCGATATATATATATATATATATATATATATATATATATATATATATATATTTTTATACTACTACTACTACTACTACTACTACTACTACTACTACTACTACTACTACTACTACTACTACTACTACTACTACTACTACTACTACTACTACTACTTCTAATATATATATATATATATATATATATATATATATATAGAGAGAGAGAGAGAGAGAGAGAGAGAGAGAGAGAGAGAGAGAGAGAGTGATAGAGAAAGATATCATTTTGTGCTTACCTTCGGGTCCTACCGCAGCTGCACCATGATCTGGTAACAAAGCATTAAAACTTCATCAGTAAAAATAGATTTAAAAATACACTTTCATAATAAGTTAAGATATAACCAAGAATCTATATGGAAGAGAAATTCGGAAAAAGATACCCGCGCACTCGAATATATTAGTTAATTTATTATTATTATTATTATTATTATTATTATTATTATTATTATTATTATTATTATTATTATTATTATTATTATTATTATTACTATTATTACTATTATTATTATTATGGGGTGGGGCGAGTGGACGGGGTTTGCGAGGGAAGAGGTAGGCAGATAGTCTATCTTGATCTTGGTGCTTTTCTTGTTAATGAATATATAAATTTACACTGAGTCAAAACGAAATATATATATATATATATATATATATATATATATATATGAATATAAGAGTGAGGAATTAGACTGGGCCTATATAGTAACTACCGAAAGCTTTGAAGCTAGATTATGTAATACCAGTTGAAATCAGGAGGCCTGCAACATTCATTTGAGTTTTATAATAAATGACTAAGACACAGTAATATTGCGATGCAGAATGTAACGAGGAACTCTTCAGCATTAGCCATCTTTGTTTAGAAATAATAAGCTACCGCAATGTTTTTTACTACAGTCGCTCTACGGTTGAATATCATCGTATTACATTGGTAATATTGAACCACACTTAGACGCGGCATGGATATATATATATATATATATATATATATATATATATATATATATATATATGTATATGTGTGTGCGTGTTTGTGTGTTTGTGTGCAGACCAATGGTGACTTTAAATTTGCGTTTCCGATTTTTTCTTCTTTTCCCAATAAGCTACAAGCATGTTTGCCAGATGAAACTTTACTTACTCTTAAAAAGACATCTTATTTAACATGAAAAGAAATTTAAAAAAAGAAATTAAATTGACCGGGTAAACTTCATAAGGAATAATATTGAAATATAGATTCTTTTTAATTAAAGAACGTAGAAATAAACTTTAATATAAACTAAAAATCTAAAAGTATGTCGAGTTTTCTAACTTTGGTTTTAGTAAGTAGGAACAGTTATTGTTTTCACACCGACTCAATTTAACTTGAGTTGGTCTTAATACGTAGGAACAGTTATTGTTTTCACACCGACTCAATTTAACTTGCGGCCTTACTTAGTTCCTACCTCTAAACATCGGTGTCCAACTAGGGACAAACTAATTAATAAGATGTATTTCTCTATCATATCAAAAAAAAAAGTTCATTCTACTTACTGTCAGTCACATACAGAAGAATAGCAATAGCCCAGATAAAGATTATGGGCTTCATGTTGATTCTGAAAGATATTTAACGAAGAAATCTAGTGAAAGAAGTTGTCAGCCATCATAACCTGATCATGCGGTTTTATTATTCAAAAAGTAATTGAAAATTATGAGCAAAATCATGCAATCTTTGAAAGTGGATATGGTACGAAAATTCTCCAAATTTTGTGAAAACTATGCGGAAATCTACAAATGTGGATCAGTTATGCAAAAAGTTGCGCTATGGATAATTGAAAATTACAATGCAAATTTTAGAAAAGATGTAAATTTTGATCTACCTCTCATAATACCGGCAGGTTTCTTTACAAAAGATTATTTTCTTTCTAGCGTCTTAGGGTGGTTTTTTTTTTTTTTGTTTAGGAAAGAGGAATTGAAAATATGGAACATGCGCAGTCGAATGGCGGGGTAAATGACACCCAAAGAGAAGCTAATAATGATTATCTATTTAAGAAAAATTTTAAAACAATAAAAAAGAGAGAGTCCTCATCAGGGCATATTACAAATGAAGTGCTGCAATAAGAAAAAAACATTATAAAAGGTAGGAAGAATCACAGAATCTTACAAGAAAACTGTTGGCATATAATGCAGATGTGTATATTAAAGAGTCAAGAGTGAGTGACACAAACTTAGAGTGGGAGAGGAAAGACATGCAAAGACAGACTTAGACTCATGAGAAATACACGTAAATAGCACGACAAAAACTTCCAGAGATACACAGAATAAGTGGAGCAGAAAAAAACGCACACATGAAAAGAGAGACCGCAAACTTTAAGTAAATTTCAGTTAAGAATATTTTTAACAGCAGCTCATTGAGTAAAATTGGTGCATCAAACATTTAATTTAAAACAAAATGAAATTTAATGAAATTCCTTTTCAAGTAAAGAACGCTTGTTTACACCAAATTAGATACTTTTTTTTTTATTTCACCCACAATGTAAAGTATGTATAGTTTGAACATGAAGAATGCTGACATCATCAAAGCTATCTTCAGAGTATTAAAGTTTTTTAAGGTAAAATACTAAACAATTGGTACTTAAATGTTGTTCGAATTTTTATGAAAAAGGAGTTGGATGGATCGACAAAAAGATGGTTTAATTGGCTCAAGGTAGATAGGTTGGTAAGTAGAATGTCGAAACACAGTTAAGTATAATATTATAGAAGAGAGTGAGAGAGAGAGAGAGAGAGAGAGAGAGAGAGAGAGAGAGAGAGAGAGAGAGACAGACAGACAGACAGACAGACAGACAGACAGAGACAGAGACAGAGAGAGACACAGAGAGAGAGGGAGAGAGAGACCGAGAGATAGAGAGACAGAGAGACAGAGAGTCAGAGCGAGAAAGAAATCAAAGTAGAGGCGTAACACAAAAAGGGCTTGCAAGTAATTTTCTTTTCGAAACCTTACCTTTTCATGGGCTAAATCAAAACACGGCCCCGTGGGAGGAGTATGTGTGAACACTTTGGGCTTTAAATCCATGCAGCGGCTGCTGTCGTTAATTTGACATGTAAATTTACACAATCAAGGCTTGATGTTTGATTAGTATTCTTGACTATGAATACACAATTATTTCACTCTTACTGAAGCGAATGCAGCGAACGTGCAAGCCATGTTGAACCTACCTTTATAGATATATTCACTCCATACAGCGTATGCAAATGTTGGGAAAAGGTACCGAGGCTAAAGAGTTCACATCTTGCACGACCGTTTCGTTTAATGCTTAATGGAGTCATTATCATAATTATTAAGATAGACATCGAATGAAGTAATAAATATCAAAATGCTTTTTTTCTGTTTTCATTTCAAAAGAATTCCTCTAGTAGTTTGATATCGAGCCGTGGAACTAAAATAATGTAAACTGACTTTCCGACGACCAAAGGTTTATGCTTTTGAAATTTAGCTCTTGCAAAAAATTTATTCTATCCTCTTCTTTAAAAAAAAAAAACAACACATGATTGATATTTTCATACAGGCATTTACTTAACCTTTAAAGAAATAGAAAATAAAAGAAACTTTGTAATAAGTACAGTTTATAAATTTGTTGAAAATCAAAGTAGAAATCAAAAGAGTCCATAATTTGCATGCGGCGAAATATACATGCTATTTTTGTTTTATTTTGCATTCAGTTTACCTTCATTTACTTAGTGTATAGGGAGATACGCCTCTTTAACATAGATGTAATATCAGTAAATGCTAAAAACAATATTATATTCAATCAAACCAATTTCCGATAGAGAGCAAAATAATTTTTCTGCATTTTGTTCTTTTACATTAGCATAAAACTAACGCAGCAGCAATATTAAATCTACCTTTACAGGAGAATAATTATTTTGTTCTTTTTTTTTTTTGCATATTCTGTTAGTCATGTTAGAATACCTTTTGTGTGTAGAGTGGAGTTGTAAGGTCCATGTAGGGGCTGGGAGAATCTGTAGCGTTTCTAGATCTTGTAACAGGTGACAATGCTGGTACGCAGTTTTGCACAGTTACATGACCGTAATTGTAAAAATGATGTATTTTTTTTAATATTATTTTTCTTTGATTTAGGCTGGCATTAATAAATGCGTAGGAACTTTACGATGCAGCGTGGTCCATCAAAAATCATTGGGTTAATTAAAGTATGTGTGGCAAATTTTAAAGCTCTACTTTTATTGTTTCATATCTAGACCAGACTTCTTGAACCCCCTGTCATACAATAATTAACAAATACCCTTATTCTGTCCATCTCTCTATCTTTCTGTTTGTCTGTGTGTGTGTCTGTCCTTCTTTCTCCCTCTCTCTCTCTCTCTCTCTCTCTCTCTCTCTCTCTCTCTCTCTCTCTCTCTCTCTCTCTCTCTCTCTCTCTCTCTCTCTCTTTCTCTGCTCTACTCTCTCTACACCCCACCCCACCCCCAATTCAACCCTCTCTTTCTATCTTTATCGTCGTCTCAGTGTATATAAATCTGTCAGGGAGAAATTTATGTTACCAGCCAATTGTGATAAATGTCAAAAGCGCAGCAAATAAATATAATCAAATAATTTATTACAGAGGAGATGGTTTATTATTTGCAGACGAATCTAGACTACTGACCACAAAAAAGCCGTAAATTTTATCTCTTTTTTTTTTCAAAATAAAAAAATAAAGTCCGCAGATGGCATTCTAGTTCTGTCACTCACTTGGTTTAATACTAAACCTCGCTGTGGTACCCTTTTGTATAACTTGCTGAAGACTATTCTCATTACTATTGATAGAAACATCGAGCGCAGTTCATTGCATGTAGAATCCTAGTTCCCATCTGTTGCACTCGGTCACAATATGAGAAAGTAAATAATTTAAAGTCGAAGAAAAGGACAGGTTATAGCTCCGTCTTGTCTTTGCTAGAGATTCTATAAGGTCTTTGACTTTCATATATATATATATATATATATATATATATATATATATATATATATATATATATATTATACAGACAGAGCGAGAGAGAGGAAGAGAGATAAATAGTAGATATAGAAGATCTTACTTTAAATTCTCTTCATAAGGTAAGATCTTCTATATCTATGAAAAGCTCCCACAGTTGAGCACTGTTATCAATTATTCCAACTTATCTTCAAACTGTATACATATATATACACACACACAAAACATACCCAGATGCCAATTTTGTATGCGAACAATTTTGTATTTCCGTGGTTGTATCGATGTTATTTTGGTACAGAGGGTTCTTTGCAAACATAAATCACAAAATTTAATAAGGAAATGCTGACGAATTTCATTGGCTTGGAACTTATATATTTTTTTCCGCACAAAAAAAAAAAAAGGAAAAAGGCACGCACGAAACAAATCATAATTTTTTTTTTTTTTTTTTGAGTAAAAAGAAACTAAACAAAACCCGGAGATTTTCTGTCCTGTTTAGTGACGTCGAATCGTTCAAACTGTGTTCGTGACGCAGACCATCGTTGATTCTGAGGAGGAGTAGAACAGGAAGATAAAGAGGTCCACTTCTGGTATTTGTTTTGTTTTGTTTTTGTTTTGTTTTTTTTTTGTTCTTTTTTTTAATCAATGTACTATTAGGTGTTGTAAACATAACGGCAAATTAGATACTTGAAAAGGTGCAGTTCTCTTTGATTCATTCTCTCTCTTAATCTCTTTTCCTCTGTATCTCTCTCTCTCTCTCTCTCTCTCTCTCTCTTTCTTTCTTACTTTCTTACTCACTCTCTCTCACTCTCTCTCTCTCTCTCTCTCTCTCTCTCTCTCTCTCTCTCTCTCTCTCACCCGCAGAAAAAAGCAATCATAACATTTCATTTAAAACATTCACAGGAATACAAAGCCATTCAACGCTAGAGATAGGTGAAAGGATAAGAACATAAATCAAAATTCAACCTTTCTCAATTCTAATTCATTGGATGATAGATTGAATGATGTATTTTACAAGCCTAGCCCACCACCGACGGTGATCTTAGGGCTTCTGTCTCAAGGTTAAAAATTCTATCAGCATTGATGCATGATGTATGTATGTTACTCTAAAAATTCATCACTCTAAGTTTTAAAGAAGGCCGTGATTGGGCGTATACAAAAAAAAAAAAAAGTAAAATTATTGAACTTGCTGTTTCACGATATCTTTCTCTAAATTGGATGATTGTGATAACTAACTGACTAACCCTAGGTATCGACAAATTTATGACACGAAGTTATCCACATGCAGAAACTTACCGCTCAAGATGTCATGTCATCAACTTTTCTTAATGTGCCACATATTCATTAACCAGTATTGCAAGACCATCCTTTTTAAGCAAATGAAATTTTGTTTCAAAAAGATAATTTAACTCGCAATCGAAAAACCACCCATCAGTCATGTTCTCATAGCCTTTCAGGACTTCTGGTATACTAAATGTTTTGATTTTTCTTTCTAAATCATGGGAAATATGTTGCTAAATAATTTTTCCGCAAATCGAGCAGTCGTGTATACTGAAAGTTATGGCATGAATTCCCGCGACGATATAAACGTATGTGGGCGAGAGTCTCCGAATACCAATGACATAATGACGTAAAATATTGTGCTCATGTACGTTTAATATTGTAATGTACACAAAAAGAAAAAAAGAAAAAAAAGTTTTAAAGTAAATGGTTTATACCGACCCATTCGAAAATTGAATAGATGATTAGCCATTTTCACAGGCAAACGTTCCCGCATCGACAAATGACCTGTGTTGTAACATGACAGTTAAACCTGTACACCTTTTGAACTGATGAGAGATAAGATCACGTGTAATGTATTATTAAAATTTCCAATTAAAACTTTATTTTCTACATAACGGAATATCATTCTTCTACTTCTTCTTCTTCTTCTACTTATTCTTCTTCTTCTCCTTCTTCTTCTTCTTCTTCTCCTTCTTCTTCTTCTTCTTCTTCTTCTTCTTCTTCTTCTTCTTCTTCTTCTTCTTCTTCTTCTTCTTCTTCTTCTTCTTCTTCTTCTTCTTCTTCTTCTTCTTCTTCTTCTTCTTCTTCTTCTTCTTCTTCTTCTTCTTCTTCTTCTTCTTCTTCTTCTTCTTCTTCTTCTTCTTCTTCTTCTTCTTCTCCTTCTCCTTCTCCTTCTCCTTCTCCTTCTTCTTCT
The DNA here is from genome assembly GCA_033675545.1 of Elysia crispata. Lineage (NCBI taxonomy): Eukaryota > Metazoa > Mollusca > Gastropoda > Plakobranchidae > Elysia > Elysia crispata. The sequence continues at coordinate 75,689 of JAWDGP010001626.1, forward strand.
TCTTCTTCTTCTTCTTCTTCTTCTTCTTCTTCTTCTTCTTCTTCTTCTTCTTCTTCTTCTTCTTCTTCTTCTTCTTCTTCTTCTTCTTCTTCTTCTTCTTCTTCTTCTTCTTCTTCTTCTTCTTCTTCTTCTTCTTCTTCTTCTTCTTCTTCTTCTTCCAGCCTACGATCTCTAGTTGACCAGCCCATGTAAAATAAACTTAACTTAGTCCCACCACCTATCCATGGGAATGTACTTTTTGGTACTTTTTTGCCTTCCTCCCTAATTTGGATGCAGGTGGAACAAATCATCAGCTTATTTATAACACTAAAGAAGTTTTAAATCAAATTAAGATAAAATTGCCATTTTCTAATATCTTAAATTCATTTTTTTTTTTAACTTTTATCATGACTTGCAAGTTTCCAGACTTTTTCGCCTGTTTTACTAACATAACTAGTCTTGGTTCCAGATTTTCCACGACTGGCTACTTTTCTACTTTTAAAATTTTTAGACTAGCTTAGGAGAGTTTTTAGACTTAATTTAGACCTTTTCGTGCATACATATACTTGACTATGAAAACTTGGTGTAGAGCGGTCCTTCCCATTGTTTTTGAAGACAGCTGTTACAGCTGTAAAGATCGTGATAAGGATAATAATTATGTCATTGACTTCAGTCGTATGCCATAGAACTTATATTTACCCAGATTAATTTAGGATTACTTATACTCAAAGCAAGTAAAAATATGATGTTTTTTCATTAACCGGCTGGTAGTTTGTTGTTCCTAATAATATTTTCTTTTCGGCTCCCTAAAATAAGATGAGGGTTTTAAAAACTATTTTTGATATAGACCAATTTTGTTCTTAATAGGTGTTTGAAGAAGACTGCTTATAGAAGAGGCAGATCAGTGGGTTAAAAAAAAGTCAGATTTCTAATGAATTTGTAGATCAAACATTGACCTCACATTTTTTTTTCTCATCTCTAACATTAAAAACAATTTTTACCACAGGCGCATTCTTTGAGGCCTTGCATCGCTTATTGAGCCTGCCGGATCTGGTGATGTATCGACCTTTCCTTGATGAACATCTACTTTCTGCAAACCGTAGAGATCGGTAAACCAGAGCCCTGTTTTTTCCATATGTCTGCAAGAAGATTGACAATTTAAATCAATAGTTTTACAAGGTGAACGTGATCCCAGGGTCTACAAGAGTAACAACCAGAAAAGTTAAGAAAATAGAGTGCATGCAGACACCACTTAAAAAGGCCTACCGTAAGAAGTTCAAGGATGCAAAAGGTATACACAAAGCAGGTTCAACGAGCGTTAAAAATTGTATTCTGCATAGTTTTTTCTTAAACATATTGCTCATGTAAACAGCAAAGTGCGAACTTGATGTTACATAATTTTTTTAAGAAGCCTAAACTCAAAAGTCTGCCTTAGATTTGTCTTGATAACTGAGCTGCAACTCAGCCAATGCACACTAAAAATGGTAAAGATAGGAATAGACCTTTCCGTTGAATTTCACCAATGGGATTCATAGATTTTCAAAGAAAAGTGATTAGAAAACCATGGATAAAAAATCCGTAACGAGCACATGTTTACATTATCTCCATGATCCGCACCGTGAAATCACCTATCGCCGTCTTTGTTAAAGTGCATGTGTTGATATAGAAATTACCTTCAAAGTTGTGGTGGTGGTAGTGCTTCGAATAGTTTTTGTAGCAGTAGCAGTAGCAGTAGCAGTAGCAGTAGCAGTAGCAGTAGCAGTAGTAGTAGTAGTAGTAGTAGTAGTAGTAGTAGTAGTAGTAGTAGTAGTAGTAGTAGTAGTAGTAGTAGTAGTAGTAGTAGAGATAGGTTTTTATATGCTGCCTCTTCTTATTGAAACTTAGTAAGGAAATTAAAGGTTGATAGTGTGACCTACCTTTCTTATAACGAAATAACTGTAAAATATTCTCTTCAAGATGTGTTTTGGTGCAAAAAAAAAGTAAATTTTAATTTTATATCAAATCAGTTTTTACTTGCTTTCTCTAATTGTGTCAAGAGCTGAAGTAAATCTCAGTTTTCTCCTCTTTCTCTCCACTAAAATCACGTATTGAATCCACTATATATCAGAAACTTTTTATATCGTCGATGGTTGTGAAAGAGGAAGACTTACGTGCCCTAATGTAACTATTCCCCATTTCGGGTCGAGGTATTTGTCACTGTAGCCCTGTTTGTTCACATACCTTACAAATACATCGTGGGCTCTATTCAACTGGATAAGAAAGGTAAAATAGAATAGAAACAATGGGATTTATTAGGTAGCACTATTTAATATCATGGTGATGATTATAATAATTAATTTGATAATAAGAATTTTAATAACAATAATGGTGATGATGATGATGATGATTATGATGATGATGATGATGATGATGATGATGATGATGATAATAATAATAATAATAATAATAATAATAATAATAATAATAATAATAATAATAATAATAATAATAATAATAATAATAATAATAATAATAATAATAATAATAATAATAATAATAATAATAATAATAATAATAATAATAATAATAATAAATGATATATAAAATGATACTTTAACTTAATCGGAAAAATAATACATGCTTATTTTCTCGGAAGATTTTTGTAAGGATTTACATCGACAATTTCAATTTTTTAAGTTCATGTCCTTTTACTTTACGACACAATCTAGAATCTAGATTCTACTTGGTTCGGTTCATTAAAGTTATCATGGCGAAGTGTTAACAGCAGCTGTGCAGAAATTGAGACAGAAAATATTAATGGATGGAGTAAAGAGGTCGGTTCAGACAATAGATTCACCTCCAGTTTTCACTATAGGAGCATGAGCTTAAATATTTCGCAAAGCAACCCGCCTTTTGAGAAGATTTTTACGGAAATGTATAGTTGTTTCGCAAGTTTTGAAAGAATCTCTTAAGAGCTTATAGGAAAAAATAAATGCTTGATTCTTCTTTTCCGGCTGCAAATGACACAGTGGGTGCTCAGCAATAGATCTTTCGACTTAGAAATGTCAGAATACTTGACTTAAATATTTACTGACACCCTTCTTTACCCACCCGGCTTAATTTTTTACATGCATGTTAAGCATTATTGCATCAATCACACTCTTATGGAACTAGAAATATGTGCTCCTGGTACCTTTTTTAAGTAAACTAAACTAGAGAATATTATTACTTCAAAATAGGTATAAAAACCTACCCATCCAGACGTGGACAGGGCCAGAATGGCACCGATGATGCTAAGGCGAAAAAACAAAATCTGTAGGAAGAATACAGAGTATCTTAATATCAGTAAGAACGTTTCTACTTAAACCCTAACATCCTTTCATTTTCTATTGTAAGATGCATGAAAAATGCTAATTCTGCAATGGAAAAAAGGTTGAAATATTGGCTAAACGCCTGTTCTTTAACAATCAACATTACTGCAGATTTGATAGGTGTGATACTATTAAAAACAGCTTTATTAAATAGTAGATAAAAGCATGAATAGAAATAAAACAAAATAAAAAACCTACTTTATCAAATGTTTTCGATGCATTTCTCACCATTTTACTTGTAGCACTTCTATGTTGACAAGCGTTCTGCTCTCCCAGAGATAAAGATCTTCTGTAAAACAAGTCCAAGTTATATTTCAATATAGTCTAATTTTTCTCCTTTTCCAGTTTTAAAACTTCACCATCGATCATGGCAATTACACGTAAGTATTCTTGTCACCTGCTGCATCTCATATTGATCTTTTCCTTAATTATTCAGTTTGAGCTGTGTTCTGTCTTCCCGTCACACAATAACGGCACATTCAATCGTAAAGGAACAGAAGCTTGATTATCTCTTAGTCATGTCTATGGTCCTAGTATTTGTTTTCTCATACTGGTAGGGTTTGTAGGGGTTTTAGCAGCGGCAGCAGCAGCAGCAGCAGCAGTAGTAGTAGTAGTAGTAGTAGTAGTAGTAGTAGTAGTAGCAGCAGCAGTAGCAGTAGCAGCAGCAGCAGCAGCAGCAGTAGCAGTAGCAGTAGTAGTAGTAGTAGTAGTAGTAGTAGTAGTAGTAGTAGTAGTAGTAGTAGTAGTAGTAGTAGTAGTAGTAGTAGTAGTAGTAGTAGTAGTAGTAGTAGTAGTAGTAGTAGTAGTAGTAGTAGTAGTAGTAGTAGTAGTAGTAGTAGTAGTAGTAGTAGTAGTAGTAGTAGTAGTAGTAGTAGCAGTAGTATTAGTAGTAGTAGTAGTGGTAATAGTAGTAGTAGTAGTAGTGGTAATAGTAGTAGTAGTAATAGTAGTAGTAGTAGTAGTAGTAGTAGTAGTAGTAGTAGTAGTAGTAGTAGTAGTAGTAGTAGCAGCAGCACCAGTAGTAGTAGTAGTAGTAGTAGTAGTATTAGTAGTAGTAGTAGCAGCAGCAGTAGTAGTAGTATTAGTAGTAGTAGTAGCAGCAGCAGCAACGGTTGGAATAGTAAGAATTAGAAGAATTAGACTTTTAAGTAGGACTCAGAAGTAGAGCAGTAGTCAGAATAAGGCTCTAAGTGGAAAAGCAGGTTTTTAAAAATTTTTATCATTTAGGTTTCGCTATCCCGAAGAAAGAATAAAAAATGGCAGGCGAAACATTTGTCGCTTACTCTTTTAAGAACAACTCGAATTGTCCATAGCAGAGAGGAATTTCTCTATGTAAAATACGTTTCGCAAAAATAATATAAAACCGCAGGTATAGCTACTGTTGTGATCACAGAGTGTCCAAACACAAGCTTACATGTACAATCACTACAGAACTGATTGAATCTAATTGAAGTTATTTTGGGTGCCTTTTTTTTTGGTAGGGGGGGGGGGGATTACAGATGATTTTGATATAGTGCTGCGATTTTACTTGATAATTGAAGGCCTCAAGACGAATTCAGAATATCGTGGCCGAGTTCAGGCCAAGTCACTGAAAGAATATAACCTTCGGGCACTAAGGACCACAGTGATCTATTTCGGTTAACTTAATGACATAGTTTAAACACTCAGGCGATGCTTTTGTTTTATCCATCTGGCGGTTCAGCAACAATGTCAACCTGTTCCAAGAAAGCGAACTGATAATTATAGCCTAGCTCACTTTGACACCTAACGAAATTGCTTCTTTACTTTGATAGATCACCCTGTGCTTAGAGAGGTCTCAGTCTTTATTAAGGCATTTGGTAAACATACGAGCTTCTATAGCAGGAGAAACTCACTTGCGATCTAAATAACAGGGAGTTTTCAGAGAAGAACCCTCCACCTTTCTTGTTGTTTCCAAACTTAAATTATTCTTTGATTATTAAATTAATATCGAGTTTCTATAGCAGGAGAAACTCACCAGCGATCTAAATAACAGGGAGTCTTCAGAGAAGAACCCCCCCCCCCACCTTTCTTATTGTTCTAACTTAAATTACTCTTTGATTATTTGGTTAATATCGAGCTTCTATAGCAGGAGAAACTCACCAGCGATCTAAATAACAGAGAGTCTTTCGAGAATAAACCCAGCCAGCTTTAAGGTTGTCCAAACTTCAATCATTCTTTAATTATTTGGTTAATATTGAGCTTCTATAAATTTGAGTCCAATTTGCTGCCAAAGGTTTCACAAAAAGCGTTCGTGAAAAAACTCAGACAAAAACAGAGCGTTGAAGAACTGGCGCACAATAACCCAAAAGGTAACGTTTTGAAATCCAGTTTTAATACCCCGAAAATACATGCGTATTAATATCAAAAAAATTTGTAGAAACTTAGAAACTTACGCTCGTTTTTTCCACAATTTTCAATGTTCACATTTAATTATTTACGTCAATTTTAAATTCTATCATTAGATAATTATACAAAATGAAATAACTTTTATGAATAACTGTTTCAATTATCACATGACATGAGCGTTAGTTACATCGCTGCTTTTTTTTTCATCATCAAACTAAATCAATCATGATTGATAATAAATCATTTAGAGAACACTAGATTTCCTACTCAAAAAAATTTACACTGTCCAGCCTAGTGTAATTTTACTAGTTAGCTGACATGAAGTAGGTCATACTGAATTTATTTTTTACCACTAGGACTTGAAAAAGTTGGATGTAGAAGAAACGAAATCGATGAGATAATCATAAAATATTATGCTTCGGTTCAAGAAAAAGAACTATTGCTACTGAATACCAGCTTTAACTCATGGCAGTGTTTTTAAAGTAACACATCCGACTAGAAAGTGTTTTTTGTTTTTTTTTTTTTGTTAAAATCAATCTCCAGACAAACTGGCAATAAAATCGATATATTGTCTTCTCTTGACAAACTGGCAATTACATCGATATATTTATCTTTTCTAGACAAACTTCACCCATACAGACATCACATCGGCCTCGTCTCCTAAGATGTAAGACCCTGAAATAATAATAATAATAAAAAATGTCAATAAAAGAGCATCTGAAAAATAAACAACATTCGAAAATAAAATATGAAAAAGAATAATATGTTTTATCTCCTATAAAAAAAAATGTCCAAAGACTTGGAAAAATTAGCAGAATACGAAAATATCATAACGAACAGTATGTTGATGTGCACTCCTATAAATAATATATCCAAAGTATTGGTAAAGTTAGGCCACTACTACTTTAACCTGAGTTGCAGCATTATTTTGACTATTGGTTTTATCTTGTCCCTTGGTGACTTTTGTTGCACGCGAACGTGTAGTCCCGAGAACAAAGTAGTTTTGGTTGAGGAATCCTGTCTTTTAAGTACGCAACTCATCAAATACCTTGGAAATCGCTACAGTAAACAGGGGAGACTAAAATGCAGATAATTTGTTTATCCAGAGACTTGTGCATAGTGTCCCTTCTGTCACTATTCAGTTGAAATCGTCAGCCATAAGAATTAAAAAAATACTACGCCATCCTTAGTGGTAAAATACTTTCAGGCAACGACATAATGGTAAGGACGTCAAGACTAACCCACTTGCACTTACATGCAAAAAGTAAAAAAAAATGATCGAGATAGTGAGCTAAACCAAGATAGACAGCTTATCTCGGATCTCTGATTAAAAAAAAAACAAACAAAAACAAGCTGATCGCACGTCTTCGCTGGAGATATTCAATAAGTCGGCCGAAGGTGCTCCAAGTGTTTTGATAGCTAGCTACAATTAGAAATCTGCTGTAGCGCAAACCACAGTGCCGTCTTGTCGATAAGAAATTCCCCCGCCCCCCGCCCCCCCCCCCCCTCAAAAAAAAAAAAGAAAAGAAAAAAAAAGTTCTATTGGAAAGCCAGGGTGCTGTCTTGTCTGTAGGAAATCTTACCTCCTCCATCCAAAAAGTAGTGAGGCAAAGTTCTAGTGCCGTCTTGTCTGTAGGAAATCTTACCCCCTCCATCACGAAAAGTACTGAGGCAAAGTTCTAGTGCCGTCTTGTCTGTAGGAAATCTTATCCCCTCCATCACGAAAAGTACTGAGGCAAAATTCTAGTGCCGTCTTGTCTGTAGGAAATCTCACCCCCTCCATCACGAAAAGTAGTGAGGCAAAGTTCTAGTGCCGTCTTGTCTGTAACAAATCTTACCCCCTCCATCACGAAAAGTAGTGAGGAAGTGTTGTAGGCTGTCAACTTACCCCTGTCTGTTCCGATGGAGCAGCGACCAGTGCCTGGGGAATACAGAAATACTGGGAAGGTAGAAAAGTCGCGTAGTACCCATGAACTTTCGCTGCAAGAGTCACCAGCCATATCCACGGTGAAAGTGTAAAAAGCCTCACTCTTGCAGTATTTATATTTTTGGTAAATTTGAAATCTGCGACAGATCGAATTTTTGTAGCAGTTCCTTGAGGAAAAAAAGAGAGTTAAGAATTTTTTTTCTTATGGTAAAGGTAATGGTAGGAAATTAAAATCGCTAATCTAAAACATTATTGAAAAAAAGAAGTCGTATGTGAATGTATTTTAGATGCACTCGACAAATCTATTGTTAATGATTAAAACAACAAAAAATATCTATAGGCTATACAATCATATAACATAAGATATTATGAAAGGGAAACTGTGTGTGTCTGTGAGAGGAGAGAGAAAGAAAGAGACAGACAGACAGACAGACAGAGACAGACAGAGACAGAGAGAGAGACAGAGAGAGAGAGAGAGAGAGAGAGAGAGAGAGAGAGAGAGAGAGAGAGAGAGAGAGAGAGAGAGAAATGTTAAAGGGGGAAGTGCTAATAAGAGGATCAAGATGGAGCTTGAGAGAACAGCATAAGATAAACAAAACGTGGGGGGTGGGGGACAAGATAACCAGCCAAAAAAAAAACCAATTAATATCTCTGGCTCTCGGTTAAATGATAAATTAAAAGAAGGACCGCTCGTTCTCAGACACCAAAAGAAAAAATAATGGCTCAGGCGTATTATGTATGTTAATTTGACGAAAAAATAAATAATAATTGTATGGGACTTTCTTTAATTTTAGCTCTTATTATTATTATATTATTTTGTTGTTGTTGTTGTTGTTGCTGCTGTTTTTGTTGTTATACATATATATATATATATATCTTTAAGGTATCGGCAAATACCCCTTCATATTCACAGGCTGTAGGTCATTGGCTGTGTCTAGTGCTGGTGACCAGGTAGAGTGCAGAATGCGATTCTGTGAGAACCAAGATATTTTGTCAGAACCTGTGGCATCAAACACGATGTAAGCCACCTCAGTGTCAGCCTTAACCAGTGAGAAACGTGCCTGAAGGAAGAGTTGAGTGCAAGACAATATTTAGAGAGCGTCACTTCTGACCTTCTAGCTAAAAGAACATTAAATGGTAAACTTACAAAGGAAAAGAGGGAGATAGAACACTATTATTCTGGTCATGTAGCCAAATTAATTTTGAAAGGTAAACTTACAAACGAAAAGATGGAGAAAGAACACTACTATTCTGGCTATATGGCCATTTTACACGCTCCATAAATATTATTGAACAGAGCATATAAAACGGTTATGTTTATTACTTGGACATTAATAGGGTTAAATTCAGAATATATTACACCAGTTGATTAGTTTCATGAGAATTATGAGTGTATTAACCTATTTACTGCTATAGAATTTTTACTATACTAGGTTGTTGAGTGGGATAAGTGCGCGAGAGTATTATATCGTGAAATCTTTATATTTTTGGAAGTATACTATGCTTTTGTCAAAGTTTGTTTTTTAGTTTTCGTAGCAGTTGTAATAAATTTCAACTCAAGTTATAGGACAATAGACAATGAACCCGAGGATTTATTTCTTGCGGTGGCCAAAGCTAGTTTGATTTTCAAGAGCAGAATTTCACTTCTCATCAGAAACTGTTTTTGTGATATGATTTAATCGATGTTAGCCGACATTGCCACTGTTTGGAACGTCACAGTCGCGATAAAAAATAATGGCCATGATGAAATAGCAAGTTAAGTATGAATAATATTACTATGATGATGAATGTGGTGGTGGTAGTGATAATGATGATGATGATGATGATGATGATGATGAAGGTGATTGTGATGATGATGATAACAATGATGATAATGATGATGATAATGACAATGATCATGATGATGATGGTGATGATGACAATGATCATGATGATATTGGTGATGATGATGATAACAATGATGATGATGATGATGATGATGATGATAATGACAATGATCATGATGATGATGGTGATGATGATGATGATGATGATGATGATAATGATGATGATAACAATGTTGTTGATGATGATGATGATGATGATGATGATGATGATGATGATGATGATGATAATGATGATGATAATGACAATGATCATGATGATAATAATGGTGATGATGATGATGATGATAACGATGATGATGATGATGATGATGATGATGATATTGATGATGATGATGATGATGATGATGATGATGATGATTACGGTGATGATGATGATGATGATGATGATGATAATGAGGATGATGATATCGATGATGATGATGCTAATGATTACGATGATGATGATGGTGCAGCCGCTTGTTACTGCCGCTGCAACAAATAACGATGTTGCTAATGATTAGATTAAATGGTATAAAGGAACAAACCTCCTGAATATTGACCCACTTGTCAACAATGTGGCTGCGGAAGTGTCTGTTACACTGTTTGTAATCCGTGAGCCTGAGACAGGCGTAGGGAAAGTCACCCAGCAGAGGCCCGTCATCGTGTTTAGAGGTGTTCACCCAGGTGTCGTACACCGGAACACCGATACGACTCTGGCCTCGGAACACAAGTACCCAGCTGCCGCGACGGACCGAAGCTGAAAACAAAACACAGAAATGAAACACAATTGCGGTGGAAATTCGATTTTGGTTTGATTTAGGCGTGTTCGAAGAAAGAAAAGAATAATGTGTTTGTGTGTTTATATATGATGTTATATGATGATGATGATGATAATGATTATATGTATGTGTATATATATATATATATATATATATATATATATATTAAAGGTAAGATCTTCTACATATATATATATATATATATATATATATATATATATATATAAAGATATAGAAGATCTTACCTTAAATTCTCTGCATACTACACTTGTGTTTCAAGCGGAGGACAAAGGTGTCGCCTGTCCTCCGCTCTCTTCGGGTATGACTGAGGTGTGTTCGTTTGCGCTTGCCGTTCCGACCTTGTGTTGTTGTTTTTTCGTTTCCGAGCCACTGGTAGTTTTGTAGTAAATGTTTCTTTCTGTGGGGGCCGGATGGAAATATTTCCCTTCTTTTGTTGAGGCTTGGTTTTGTTTTTAGAATGAAATATTTCTCTGCCCTGCAAAGGTTGCATCTGTTTGTTGCTGCTGAGTATGGCTGCGCTCTTTCGATTACATCCCATGATAAGCGGTATTCGGTTTTTTATTCCTTAAGTTTCCATATGAATTCACGTTAAGTTGTGGCTGATTTTTTGTGGTTGAGTCTAAAGCTCGATGTATGCTGATTGTATCTGGTTTTGAACTCATTTTCTGTTATTCCTATGTAAGTGTCTTGTTTTTTCGAGGGTTTCTGTTCCACAATTGCCTTGTATACCACTCCCTTTTGGAGGTACTGGCCTTTGAGTGGGCAAGATTTTTTATCCCTGCAGTTGCAAGTCTTTCCTTGTTTTTCTTTCATCTTTGTAGATTCAAGGACTGTTTTATTGTGATTAGAAGTCATTTGTTTCATATTCTGCATGCAGCTATAGCTTAGCTCTAGAGTGTTTTTATTTAATATTTTGTGCAGCTTGTTGTTTGTTGGGAAGCACGTGTTTAGGAGTCCGAAAACCATTTTCCCGATGATGTTTCTCTTTCTCATTCTCTTCTTGTTTTTTTTTTTTTTTTTTTTTTTTTTCGTCTCTCTTTTTTCATTGGGTGGTGTATTTATTTCTCCAGTAGTGTGATTGTAGTTTGCTTTGGTGGCTTTTTCTTCTGGCTTATCGTTTTCGGTGTATTGTATTTGTTGTTTATGCCCGTTTGTCCTTAGTGTGGCATGATATGGCTTTGATGCCTTTGAAAATATTAACATTAGCGGAGTTGTTTGAGAGGCGTAATTCTAACCCTTTCAACAAGTTTTTAATGATGGGGGGTGTATGGTTGCTATCACGGTGGATATAGTTGATTTTGCTGTTTGATTTTTGATATGGTTGATATAGCACCGTACTCAGATTGAAGGTGACGTCCGAAACATCTACCACCTTTTTATTCGCATAAGCTGCTATGCTTAGTCCATTCTCCTTGAATATCTTGCATATTTCTTTTTTTTATCTTTTCGGCATTTCTAGGGGTCTGGTTCGTTATGGCGAGCCCGTCATCTCGGTAGAGTCCTACATTAATGTTGAGGTGTTGGAGCCTGGTTCGTTGCGGCGAGCCCGTCATCTCGGTAGAGTCCTACATTAATGTTGAGGTGTTGGAGTCTGGTTCGTTGCGGCGAGCCCGTCATCTCGGTAGAGTCCTACATTAATGTTGAGGTGTTGGAGTCTGGTTCGTTGCGGCGAGCCCGTCATCTCGGTAGAGTCCTACATTAATGTTGAGGTGTTGGAGCTGCGAAAGGAGGAATAATCCTACTAATTCGCAAATTTCGGCGCCGTCGAAGCTTCCCATTGTTACGGCGAAATTTGAAGTTTTTTTGCACCATGACTCGCCGTCCTTGTACAGAGTTGTTTTCTTGGTGTGTTTAAATATGTGTACTTGTTCGTCACATACATACATATATATAAATATTTACGTAGATTAAATTTGCCACGACTCTGCATCAACCAACGCTCATAACCCACAGCCATCTTACAAGAGTCAAAAGGGCTTGAAACTCTTGAGTCATGGCAAAGTAAATCTTCGTAATTAATTTTGTTACTGTCATCATCAACGCTCAGTTGTCGAGCACTGTTGCAGAATGTTAGAATAATCATCAAGAGTTGTATACACATATATATATATATATATATATATATATATGGAGAGAGTAAGAGACACAGAGAGAGACGCACAGAGAGAAAGAGGGAGAGAGAGAGAGAGAGAGAGAGAGAGAGAGAGAGAGAGAGAGAGAGAGAGATGGGGGGGGGGGGCACATGATCGGGAGACGAAATGGGTTTGGCTAGACTCAGGAAGAACAAAAAAAAAATTAAAATGAACCTCACTCAAAAACTAGTCTTCAATAACATTGGACGAGACTTTTTTTTATTCTTCATTTTCACTAATGATAATATTTTCAGAAAATCCATCAGTAATAATAATGATATCTCATTGCGTTGAAAATTATGGTAAAGTAAACATAAAGTTATCGTCAGAAAAAAAACTAAGATCTCAATTCGTGTTAATTTAAAAAAACCGTGAATTTTTTCGCTTCAACGCATTTAAACAGCGTGTTTCCTAGATAACCAGATGAACGTAATACGAGTCAAACATTTTGAGATAACGAATTTTGTTACTGCTCATGTTACCTTTTGCCTAAACCATTTTTACAGGTTCTTTAGAGACTATCGTTCCAGACATGCGCATAGCAACAAATGAAAAAGTCAACAAAACACGCTGACAGCGTGTTCTAAAAACAAACTTTTGACGCTTAAATTCATTAAAAGTTATTTATTCTTAAAAATGATATTGACGTCACCTCAATGTGGAAGCCCGAATATCAAACTGAACGTCACAAAAATATGTTGAACGAAAGTGAACCACGTTTCTGTATTTTCAGGTCTAAACTATAAAGTATATAGACATTTTTCAATTTATATTTACATCCAAAAATCCTGTATGTTCTTAGAAATCAAGATAGTCAGACTGTTTCATAAACTGGGTTCATTCCAAAAAACCATGCTCTAATATTGTGAGCAGATTTCAATGACAAAGATCCCCAAATGAAACCAGAGGCTTTATTTATTTTTATTATCCATAATTAATTAAAAATATTTATTTCTTGCCTTCATATGATGCAAAATGTAAAGCTCTGAACAATATTATTATATCTAGTGCCTTTATTTCAACTTTGAGAAAACTTGAAAAATATTCTGGAATAGTTCTGGAGCAAAATTAACTCAGTTGAAAATACGTTTGTTTTAAAGTCTTGTCACGAACAAGATTACACGAAAAAAAAACTAGGAAGAAAAAAAACCCAGAAAAGACAAAGAAATCAGAAGGCGATTATTTCTTTTCTTAATATGAGTAAATTGTTAATGATTGAACCATTTTATGTCAGTAGACAGTCTGAAGAAAAGAGATAAATTCGCTTTGATAATTCTGACACCTTTATCACACTCTTTCCATCTGTCTATCTGTATGTCTTTCCGTCTGTGTCGCAATTCCTTGTTCCCTGTCTTTTCTTTGTCTGTCTGTCACTCTCTTTATTTCAACATAAGTATCTCTCTCTATCTTTCTCGCTCAATTATTTTCTTTCACTCTATCCCTCCGATTACACCACTTGCCATTACAGGTTTGAATTTTCTTTCTTGTTTCCTAAATTTTCTCTCTTTAATGAATTCAATTTATATATCAAACCATTCCGTACAGAACCGCGTATTCTCTAGTGTTTTTTTTTTTTTTAAAACTCAACTATCGCCATTATTTTGTTTCTGGAATCTCAAAATTCAAATCGCCACAAAGTTCAGGCGGACTTAAAACAATCGAATAAAAATATCTAAATGTCAAAGCAAAAGAAACGTAAAAATTTTGTTATAAGTAATATAAAACAAAAAATTCTCTAGTGCTTTGATCTACTTCTCTATCGATTCGTAATTGATGAAAACGCGTGTCTCGGTGTTAACAAAGTCTCGCTATCTATCGATGTATTATTCGAAGCTCCAAGGACATCTCACAAAGAGACAGTTCTTGTCTTCGATAAGTCGAAGGATTGTTATCGAATTAGAGATTGTACTAGCTCTTGTTTTCTTAGATAAAATTTTCTTTTGATTTTATTTTCGGGAGTTTCTTTGAAATCTGTGACATTTCGGCAAACAATAAAAAAAGAAGAAAAAAAGATGTGCGAGATGTTTTGTCTAGCATTGATTTTTGTCAATCCAAGCGGTCAGGACGGTAGGCAGGAGAGGGGAGGGGGAAAAGCGAGTGGGTGTGGGGTGGGGGGGGGGGGAGGGGAGGGAGGGCAAAGAGGAAAGGAAATAATCCCTTATCGTGTTACTCGTAAAAAGTCATTTGTTTGTTCTGTGTTTGGATAACAATGTTCCATTTTCAGTATTTGCCATTTTTAACTTAGGTTTATGGAAAAAAAAACAAAGAGAGACATGTTTCAATTTGATTTACTTTAGAAATCCAAAACGAAAAACAAACAAAACAATTATGAATTTGGCACGTATGAAAACGATTGATAATGAGTTCCTGCCTGAGCATCACTACCGACGACACACTTTGCCGTTCTTCTGTCGTGTGGTTGCTTTGTAGAACAAAAGGTTTTACGAAATTGCATCTGAGCTTTCTTTTCCTAACAAACTTTTCAGAAATAAGATACACTCAGTGTTTTATTAAGATGCATTTAGGCAATAATTGGATTAATTGAGTGGAGAAAAAATGATTTGGTTTTTTATTTTTTTTATTTTTTTTTTTTTTTTGTATCGTCAATGAGTATGGGCAGCTCTCTGAAGATTAAAGTTGAACAGCAACGAAGTTTCAATGAATTCATAAAAAAGCAGAGTTTTGACTTCTGAATATAAAGTACAATTATTTTTATGCCCGCAGATTGTCTCTCTATCAGCACGTTAAAACAAAAAGTTGTAAAGATAAAGTTCCAGAGATGAGAGTTACGGCATGATAGCGTAGTGTGATTGATCAGAGTGCCTTGATGGCAAAGTTATCTTGCTTGTCGAACCTATTAATCATATTATATAAGATTGGGTTGCGGAAAATTACGAATGTCAGTAATTTTGGAATAAATGTTCTGTAGAACAAAATAGCAGTTCCCATGACGTATTTGCTTCAAACTATAACTTCTGTTTAAATGCATAACTATTTTTGAATTATCAAGGGGTTTTTTCCAGTCAGAATGGTACGCAGGTAAAGAAAAGGTTTTCTTTTTATGATTTCATTCGTGAGTTTCTAACTTAATTGCTATTTCTGAACATGTTCCATTTCTCTGCATTAATAAAGATTTTGTCTATCTAGCGGCTTTAAAAGAGGTTTTGTGTTTGGGTATTTTAAAAGCAAAGGCTTTTGTTAAATATTTAATGATATTAGAGAATGCGTATAAGAGAATCTTTTTCAGTTGCATGTTATAACAAAGACTGAAATGTTTTTTTTTTCCAGAATCCTGTTTCAAAATGGGTTCGGGGTGTATAAAATATGGTTCTGTCAAAAGATAACATGAACATAATTCCGAATAGCTGTTTCAACTAATTTAAAGAAAGCGTTATATTCGTCGCAAATACTTTCTTCTGTCCCACCTCCTACATCAAAAAAATCTCTCTCTCTCTCTCTCTCTCTCTCTCTCTCTCTCTCTCTCTCTCTCTCTCTCTCTCTCTCTCTCTCTCTCTCTCTCTCTCTCTCTCTCTCTCTCTCTCTCTCTCTCTCTATCTCACTCTCTCTCTCTCTCTCTCTATCTCTCTCTCTCTCTCTCTCTCTCTCTCTCTCTCTCTCTCTCTCTCTCTCTCTCTCTCTCTCTCTCTCTCTCCCTCTTTATTTTTCTTTCTCTCTCTTTATCTCTGTTTTTTATGTCTTTTCTTTCTCCCTTTTTTCCATCTTTGACACTCTTGTTGATCCTCTTCCTCTAATTATCTTTATCGTTTTCTAGCTTTTTTTAATAAATATCTCTCCCTTGTGTGCAACTTATCTTAAATTTAGACCTCACACTGTCTTATATCTCTGTTTTTATTTATATCTCTTTCTCTCTCTCTCTCTCTCTCTCTCTCTCTCTCTCTCTCTCTCTCTCTCTCTATCTCTATCTCTCTCTTTTTTTTTTCTCTCATCCCTGCTTTTAAATACACGCCCTGCGTAATTATTTACGTTAACAACAACAAAATCACTCACAGGCATTTGACAGGTAACCTGTAGTCCAATCTTTATCGAAGACTACGTCAGTAAATGGATCAAAACTGCTTCGTTCCTTGAAAGTGGCACAAATGTTAGTGACGGGGCTGAAGTGGTAGAGGCTGCAATCGCTGTGAATGCGACATGACGCAGCGCATAGAATGTTGGACATGGCTGTGGACAACAAAAAAAAATACCAGTGTCACCATGACTTAGACTGAAAAGTTCGCAAAATAATTTGAAAAGAAGGTCAATTTTTTTCTTTAATCCTAAAGAATTTTTTTTTAAAGATTTTATGAAGTATTTAATATAACGCTTTCAGAAATACTACAAATAATTTATTCAACACTACAATGAAATTATAAAGTGTTCTACAAAGGTTCTTTTGTTTGGGAAGTTCAATGTTTATTGATAAAATGTTTATAAAATTATATACATATATATATATACCAATATGGCTAGATTTTTTTTCTTTTTGAAGTAAGGACAATAGATAAACTGCTCATCTATGGGAGCTTTGACATATAATACAATTTTACTAATGAATAGGTCTATGTGTTAGTAGAACCACGTTATATATATATATATTGTTGTTGATTGAAGATATTGGGGATAAGTGACTTATTGTGCTTAAGCTGGTTAACAATCTGTTCCTTTTAGCGACAAAGAACATAACTGGTGCTCACTTACATATCTGAATATAGCTACAAAACCATAGAACAGAATTCATGTTGTGATAAGACAGTTCTGAGCGTGCGGCGAGACATCATTATCAAACACTGATTTCTTTTTTAAATAGCTGAAACTTTTCCGATTCTAGTAATTTTATGTGTAACTTTTCGTGCATGATAACCACACAGGTATGTGTAACGTGGAGTCGGTAGGGAACTTCCCTCCGCTAATAATAATACAACACTTAAAAAGATAATGCCCACCTGGTTTTGAAAAAGAAACCAACTGGTCAGCATTGGACACAATCTTCTGGCCTGGCTCCTTAACAAACTTGGCCTGGTCGGTAACGCCAGAAGCTAACCCCAGAGCCACACTGACCAGTAAAAGACATGTCCCGCTTCTTCCAACTGACATCTTACCTGCATCGGGAAACCAACATTTCATTCCGGGAAGTTTGTTTTTTCTCAGGAGCATTTAGTAAGTTTATTTCACTCCCAAGTGAATGTTCTGGATCCTTTCGTTCTTTCGTGTGAATCTTGTGAATAAGGGTGTTTTCAGTTTCCTTGCTAAATCAACATTATAACAAGATAGTTTTTTTAATCTTTTTTTTTAAATTAAAATTGATGAAACATCGATACATAGGAATTACCATAAATCAATATCAAATCAGGTTTGTTCTTTTTATCTGCAATGTACTTCTTCCCTATGAAAAACTTTCTCTGAACGCGAATGCTGCTTTATTTAATTATTTGCATTTAAATTTCCTTACTTTCACAATTTTAGTCACCAAACTAAGGTCCTATGTCTAAAGCTATACCATCAAAAAATCCTATTTCCGCACCTAATGATATACAAAGTAGACAACCATGAAATTCCAAATTTTGATTAACTTAGTATTTAATACGGTTTTAAAATGTTTTAAGAGTACGTCATATTATTTCGCAACATGGTCTTAGGTATTCGTTTCCTGGTTAAGGAATCCACCTTCTTATTCAAGTAGTTTTGTAAATTTTTAGAGTTCTTATTCGACCTATGCCTAAATTGTCTTGCTTGAAATTTTTAAATAAAATAAAAAATAGAGAGAGAGAGGGAGAGAGAGAGAGAGAGAGAGAGAGAGAGAGAGAGAGAGAGAGAGAGAGAGAGAGAGAGAGAGAGAGAGAGAGAGAGAGAGAGAGAAAATTGAATGGCTTTTTTTAGAAAATTATTTTAACAATTTTAATTTTAATATTTAAGTATCTTTAATTTGTGCAATAAAATTTGAATTATAAAAGCCTCGAAACTAACTTACTGCAGCAGCTCATGAAGGTTCAGTCATATAAATACTCAATGAAACAAGAGAAGACAAAAACAATTATCTGGTGCCGTAATTCAGGGTGGCTGAAGCTCTCACCCGCTGGCGAACTATGGTCACCTAAAGACTGAGAGTGGAGCAGTGGAACTGAAAGTGGTGAATTCATGACCAGGTCAGCAAAATACCACTGCTACATGCTGTTGATACCACTATCAACACCACCAGCACAATCAATATCAGCACCACCATCATTACTACTATTACTACTACTACTGCTCCTGCTGCTGCTGCTGCTACTACTACTACTACTACTACTACTACTACTACTACTACTACTACTACTACTACTACTTTTACTTCTACTACTTAATAATGATGATGATAATAATAATAATAATAATAATAATAATAATAATAATAATAATAATAATAATAATAATAATAATAATAATAATAATAATAATAATAATAATAATAATAATAATAATAATAATAATAATAATAATAATAATAATAATAATAATAATAATAATAATAATAATAATAATAATAATAATGATGATGATAATAATAATAATAATAATAATAATAATAATAATAATAATAATAATAATAATAATAATAATAATAATAAAAATAATAATAATAATGATAATTATATGAGCTAGAGTTTTTGGCAGTGCTCAGCAGTGGTTAGGATAAGGCTTTAAGTCAAAATAACCGAATTATGCTTGCAATAGTGGAGTTAGAACTATCATAAATTTTTATGTGTTGCCTTTTCTCCCTCGGCTATCTGCCTTCTTTTTTTGCAAGAGCAACAGATGAATATTTTTGAATTGAGAATAATAAAAAGAAAAAAGAGAGAAAAAAAGAAGAAAAAACTTATAGTTTTTTTTTTTTGTACGTTATTACAATCTTGATTTCTTTTTAAAAATGAGAGCAACTCGTAGTTTCTAGCATTATATTATATGTTTCTTTATTCTATGAGGGACAGAAACTGTAACATATCAATTGTCATTAGACAAAGGAAAATTTTTTTGTTGTTTCCTAGCAAAGCATCTCATTAATTCAAGTCAAGGAATAAACTAATAAAAGACCATCAAAACAAGGGGAGACAATACATTTTTTAATACAATTAAATTATTAAAAAAAAAAAAAGTACTTGTAATGATTTAGCTCAGTTTGTTTGTAAACATTATCAAGAGAATGCTTTGTTCTATTTTAAAATTATCATTAAATCATGTTGTGACTGAACCTCTATCATTAACATAGATGTCCGAATCCCCAATCATGTATCACAGCAAAAAGAAACTTGTGATTGTGTTCATGTTGAACTGTCTCACAGATCGCGATAACTGGAATGATCGAGGGAAAACGCAACAGGGAAAATAGCGTGAAAAAAATGTTGGATGGACTTATAAAGTGACTCAAAGTAGAAAAAGTGACAGATGAACTGAAAGCGACAAGAGAGATCAAGATGCGTGGACGATTATCATCGCCCACGTTAAAGAGCACGGCACCTGATTGATTGTTTGCTATGAGTGTACGGTGGGTGGGGGTAGGGGAAGAAGTGTCTGGTAAAAACGGAGATCAATACGAGTTCGAAATAAAATCTATTATCTTCATTGCTTGCATATGAAGGACATAAACATCAATATCATTTCTCTCGGTACTCGATTGTCCGGATGAAATTCTGCATTTTCCAAGGCCGTGGTCATTTCCCAGCCGTCAAGAAAAACCACACGATCTTTTAGCTGAGCGAACGCTGCGGAAATAATGTCCGCGAAGTGCTTCCCTAGAGCGTCACCCCCTACTGTATGGTTGATATCCCAGTCCCTGGAGGTCACGTGGGGCCCGCGGAGCGCCACACGCGCCTCTGGGTTCCGTGTCAAGAGGCGCGATATTGCTCTGGCGGCGGCCTCCATGCGAGACCGCGCCACGCTGAGGTGGAATGGCGTTAGATGGAGGTAGTAGTGAAGAACCACCAACTGGCGCCCGCGGGAAGGGACCCCGTCGATGATGTGCTCCACACTGCCGTAGCGAAGAAGCGGCGTCCAGTTCTTTTTCAGAAACAACGGGTATTCGTGTGGTCGGAACTTTACGGTAATGTTCCAAACCCGATTGGCTGCTTCAGCCTGGCCAGGCCAGCTGCCGTCCATAGTTTTTATGCTGTTTGTTTCTTGGATGAATTGACCGAACATTCTGTTGGCGTTGGAGTCTCCGATAATATAAATTTGAGCGTTGCGGAGACACTCAGGAAAACCTTGTCCAGGGAACCGGGAAGTTTGGCACTGCAATGATTCCCACTCCCCTCGAGAGTTCCAGAAGCCTTGCGGCCGTTTTGTCATGTCCCAGGTAATTTTGGCTGACGTACAGGAACACTTCGGGACGGAAGGTAAGTGTCCTGTAATGAATGAAACGTATCAAACCGTTGGTGTAACTTTATCAAGTTTGTCGTGTATGTATGAAGATCATATTAAGGTTTAAATACTATTTAGGGTCAACTCTTTATGCTACTAAAATTTGCTATGCCTTGAAAAATTATGAGTGATCATAAGAATGCCTTAGCCACCCAAATTTCGAAGATGAGTAAATGTTCTTTATTTGTGGACTGAAGAGCGGTTATTTTCGACGGAAATCATAATTATGGTTAATATCATTCTTATTCATTCATAATTAATGTTCAACTCTCTAGCAATGAATCTATTTATTTTTGGACTGAATATTTTATCAAGCCATGTTTGGATCGTTTTGACATTTTTATGCTGTTGGAAACTAATTAAAAAAAAGAATAACTTCGCAGCCATTTCTTAAATTTATGATATTCACTAGATCAAGGATAAAAATGAAATTATCATTTAAAACATGTATGTTGGTGAAATTCA
This sequence comes from Elysia crispata, assembly GCA_033675545.1. Lineage (NCBI taxonomy): Eukaryota > Metazoa > Mollusca > Gastropoda > Plakobranchidae > Elysia > Elysia crispata. Next base: position 96,965 of record JAWDGP010001626.1, read on the forward strand.
AATGAATTTTGCCACCAAAATAAAATCTAATTTTTCTTTTATTAATTTCATGGTTTATTAGATCTAATTTATTTTGTTAACCTTACCCATTCTCCTGAAATAAAGTTTTTAAAAATCCATCATTTTGACAAAAAAATCTTGAAAAAAAATTAATTCTTTTACAAATTCTTACATCAACGACAATGATTGATGTCAATAAAGCAAAACAAAAACAAAATACTCAAAAAGACAGGAAACGTAACAACATTGGAGAATATAATACTATAGTAGCTTTATCTACGTCCAGATAAAAATTAGTTATTGTCTCTGGCCATTACATCATTAGACAAAATCCATCAGTATGTGAGGGGTTTACCTCTTGTAAATGTCCTTATCAACAGTTTTGTCTTTAACGTCCTCTTTGAGACTGGTCTGAAACGAAGCAAAGTAGCTTTAGTTCAATATTGTGGCATTATCATTGTGCGCTATGTGATACGACGGACTATTTCTCTGCTATGCCGTTACAACCCTAAAGTTCAGTTAAAAACCTAGAATCTAGATATTTCGATAATTCTTACTCTAAACTCAAAATCCATAGCCAGAACTTAAAAGCCGTTTGACATTCTAAGCCTAAGAGTAGAGTCTAGGTCTATTAAGATCTAGATCTGAGTCTTTTGTATTGAGTCTACCTGCTGTGAATATCTAGGTCCTAGATCTAGCGTCTAAGTCAACGAAACTATTTTTTTAAATTCATTGCTTAGATCTTCCACAGCGACTTTAACATGTAGATCTATTTCATACGGTTTCAGAACTGCCGCCGACTACATTGTATTGAAATTCAGTTGGATTCTTGCTGTCTGTGCCACGCAGTATTTATAAGAATTAGTTCGCACATGACCCTTCTAAACCAAGGCTTCGAGAGTACAACTTACTATTGTATTTGTTATATAAGCCGTCTCTTCTAAACAGTTTCTACTCTAAATTTTTCACAGTACAACCTATCCTGGTATTTCTTACATAAGCCGTCTCTTCTAAACAGTTTTTACATCTTACCCTGGTATTCTAAACAGGCTCTACACCTTACCCTGGTATTCCAAATACTTTCTGCACCTTACCCTGGTATTTTAAACAGTTTCTACACCTTACCCTGGTATTTTAAACAGTTTCTACACTTTACCCTGGTATTTTAAACAGTTTCTACACTTTACCCTGGTATTTTAAACAGTTTCTACACTTTACCTTGGTATTTTAAACAGTTTCTACACTTTACCCTGGTATTTGTATGATGAGCAGTCTCTCAGCTCTGGTGACCTTGTAAGGACGTGGTAAAGGAAGAAGATAAGTAGCCATCCAGTGAGAGCAGTTTAGCCTGGAAGCCCAGAATCGAATATTTATAACATGAAAATGGCTTTAAGAAAGGAGGAGGCCAAGAAGTCGGTACTTTCTGTCTTTAATTATTCCAACTAGAAAACAAAATCGACTCAAAAAAATAAGAGCAAATTTTTATTTTTTTTTTTTTTTGATTTTAGATCATTATGCAAATTGAGAATTGCACGTATGGGGTGGACTATTTCAGACACATGATGGACAGCATTCGTTTAAAGATATCTTTGCTTTGGAGACGTAACTTAAAATCTAGCTCTGTGTTCACAGAAAGATTTCAGAAGGAGCCTTCGTGCTCTAGACTGCTGACAACGTCACTATTTCTGTGCCTCAAAAATTTCAAAGTAAAATGTCGTCATCTATATGTCATGCGGTGTTGCCCTGTTTCTCTAATACCTTCGCTAGCGTCAAGTTTTTATAAAATTTTTTACAAAGGTTCTGATAGACCCTATTTCCCTACAGCTTGTTAGGACCACTGCTTATGTTTGTTTGTAAATACTTATAAAAAAGATATTGCCCCTTCTATCAGCACTTTGTCATAATTTGCAAAAAAAAAAAAAAAATATGATAAACTAGAGGTTGCGGGCTACGTTTTTATACCTCCATGAGTCGGAAAGACTTTACTTAATAAAATGGAATGATGCTCAAATAATAGGGAAGCTTTTCTTGCTAGCTTCAACACTAATCGAGTTATTCAAACAGTCCAATGAGTTCATAAGATTTCTGGTGGAAAAAAAAGAGGAATGGACAGCAAAAGTTCGTTTGAATACAGGATGGTAGAAACGAGAGAAATAAGAGAATGGGAGGAAAAGATAAATACAAAGAAAGAAAGAGAAAAAAGAGAGAGAGAGAGAGAGAGAGAGAGATAGAGAGAGAGAGAGACAGACAGAGACAGACAGAGACAGAGACAGACAGAAAACGGAACACAATGGACATTTAGCGTAGTTAGTTTTTGTTTGTTTTTAAAGAGATATATCTACAACTGAGACAATTTTATATAGTGTGTCACCTTCTGTCTAGAGGTTTCCCACAGTAGTACTCTCTCGTGTTGAATGATGTAAAATTACACAGGCAATCTCGACCAGACAAAATTGGAGATGGATGGCACACAGTTACCTGAAATTGTAAGTGTAGTAAGTATATGATTTTATATATATATATATATATATATATATATATATAAAGAGAGAGTGAGAGGGCTAGAGAGACAGACACACATACACACACACACACAGTATTACTATCGAATGTTAGCGACAACTGAAATAGCTCACTCTTACACTTACTGTGAAAGTTTGTTCAGTTCGGTGATTTGGCCTGCATGTATTTTAGGAAACTTCGGTCAAACCTCATCTAAGCAGATCGCGGCTTCCTAAAATACATGCAGGACAAGCCATCGGTAACCCAAGCTAGGGCTTGTATCTCCGCATTGTCAGTCAAACATTCTATCGACTGATCTATACAGCATTCCGTTTAAAAGTTTTTTATAGTCTTGAAATTAATACGGCATGAAGAGGAAAATGAATGATAAAATAAATAAAAGAACATTAATTTATTGCAATGCGGAAAGAAGGCACTTATAGAATTAAGGAACTGTGCACAAAATTATTAGACATACTTAAGATCATATTTTTGAAACTAGGGTTATTTTCAGACTTTTAAAATCGAAAATAATCTGCAAGATTGAGACAAGAAAAGGTCACAATCTCAGTTAAATACAAAATATATAGGATTCATCATAAAATTATGGAAAGAGGTAAATTTTCAAAGGATAAGGCAAGCATAATAAAACAGGGTTTAATGAAAATAGAAAGATACGAAACCGAGGTGAAATGAACTACAAATGAAATTTTATGAGAAGAAAGCAAATTAAACTACATGTACTATGAATGAGAAATTCTTAAAATTGAGAAAAAATCTGAAAGTTTCGGTTGTCCAAACCTCTTGACTCCTTTTGGATGTGAAGAGTCCGGCCGTATATCGGGTGACCCCTCGGTTGACTTGATCTATCACAGCTCGAATAAACTCTCGTGGATAGGACACAGCCACACGGAGCTTCGGACGAATAGAATAAAAGAAAATAAGTCGATAGGATACAGCCACACGGAGCTACGGACGAATAGAATAAAAGAAAATAAGTCGATAGGACACAGCCACACGGAGCTACGGACGAACAGAATAAAAGAAAATAGGTCGATAGGACACAGCCACACGGAGCTACGGACGAACAGAATAAAAGAAAGTAAGTCGATAGGACACAGCCACACGGAGCTACGGACGAACAGAATAAAAGAAAGTAAGTCGATAGGACACAGCCACACGGAGCTACGGACGAACAGAATAAAAGAAAATAGGTCGATAGGACACAGCCACACGGAGCTACGGACGAACAGAATAAAAGAAAATAGGTCGATAGGACACAGCCACACGGAGCTACGGACGAACAGAATAAAAGAAAATAGGTCGATAGGACACAGCCACACGGAGCTACGGACGAACAGAATAAAAGAAAATAGGTCGATAGGACACAGCCACACGGAGCTACGGACGAACAGAATAAAAGAAAATAAGTGAATTAACCTGTGAATACAGAGAACAATCAACCGTATTATTTCAACTCGGTTTGAAGGATAAAGCTCTTTATATGTAATATTGTTAAAAAATGCATGGTTTGATGATCTGCTTAATATGAAAAAAGCTACTAATAATTATTGTGTGGGATATTTTTTAATCGCTGTTTCGAAACTTCCTAAATAAATGCCTGCAAAACACTCATGAAAAAGTACTATTGCTGAAAGCCAAAAAGTGGGAAATAGTTTCATGTAATTCTTTGTATGAATTGAAAATCAAACAATAACAATGCCAGATAGGAAATTTTCGACACTTTGGGACTTTATATTTATGTAAAATGCCTCTTGTTGATAGCAATTCAGTTTCAAAGTTTCGCTCTTATGTGTAAATCTGTGTCCCTCGACCGAGGTTTTCCCTGTCTACTTCGCCGTGATTTCACCGAAAGACTCAAATCGTAGGTTTATTTATTTCTTGTTGATAATCGCCGTGACCATTCCAGGCTTACTCCCATGTACACAGTTCCAGACTTTATCTAGGTTTAGTTCTCTAAACTGTAAGGAGCTAAAAAGAAACATGCACCCAACTTACGGGACAAGACATTTATGATGAAGCCACATTAAAGGTAAAAAGTTAATAGGTTAAATTTACAGTTGTGATGTTTCCTTTTCATCCCGTAATTATGAAGTTGTATGCCTGTTTCTTTTTAGCTCCTGTATCGTACTATTTTCAGACAAAAACGCGTCCTTTTGGATTCTTTATAATTACCAAATTGTCTTCCAAGTGTGGTGTTTTTGCCTTTCTTATTGGACAAGGCTGTAAAGAAAGATCCTAAGGCTTTCTAAAGCCACATGGTTACCGCAAATGAATATTTAGACACGCAAAAATGGCCGATCTCTCAATAATAAGAGTTCATCAGTAACAAACACAACCAGAGCCAAAGTTTTTTCACGATCCACCTACCTCGGCCAGCGTACCTGGCCAGAGACACGTTATCTCCAAGCCATAACTGCCGTTTCGGAAATCTTCTACCTGGCCAACCGCTCGCTGCGACGTATTCGCAGTATCGACGATCCAGATTCTTACTTCGTCCATTCCGTCATGCCTTCTTCGGCCGTACCCGTCCCTGACGTCAAGCCGTCCCGTCAGTCTCTGTCCTACGTCGCAGCCGACTTCCTTTCCGTTTCCGCCGGCCATGTTGAAAGTTGACAGAGCAAGCTCCGGCAGAGTCTTGCTGTCAACTAGAGGAGGGAACTTCAGGTAATCTCTTTCCCAAGGAAATATATACTGACCGTCTGATAGAAATGGCTTAAAGTGGACTTTTGGGCTGGACATAAGCTTTTCCCACTGAGGTAATCGTCGGGGCTGGCACATGATGTCACTCCCATCGCAACTATCTTTGCACACTTGTTTCGACCGATTCGGAAAGACTGGAAAATATCTGTGGAGGAAAGAATGTTTCTTAGATTCGGAAAGACTGGAAAATATCTGTGGAGAAAAGAATATTTCTTAGATTCGGAAAGACTGGAAAATATCTGTGGAAAAAAGAATGTTTCTTAGATTCGGAAAGACTGGAGAATATGTTGAAAGATCTCTAAATGTAGGTCAGTGGAAAATGCAATTTTAATCTTAGATTTAATTGTAGATCTTTCACAGCCATAATTTTATTTTTGAGAATTATTTTTTTTAATCGAATTACAAGATAGTGAATTAAGTTATCTTAAAGCAAAGAGCTATTTTATACAAATCTACTATGAATATATTTTTGAGAATTTTTTTATATTTATATATATATATATATATATATATATATATATATATATACATATATACATATAAAGCATTTCATCCAAAGTTAAAACAAAATATCACCCGCTCTCCGCTATCTTCTGCCTCTATATTCTTTTCTTACCTTTACTTTTCTAAACTATGTTTAAAACGTTTTTATAAAATGGTGTAAGTAATTCTCATTTCTTGAAGAAAATTTTTATAATGCATAATTATGAGCATCATTCAAATTTAATGCACGTTATTAAGATTTATTAATACCCCGTCTTGTGGCTATATTTACGCAATTAAGTAAAATAATTATATTAATTTACTTACTTGTACTTTTCTTGATCCGTGAAATTATTCGTGAATTTATTTAAGCTTAAAAATACGTAGACACCAATTAAGATTATCAGTAATGTGAATAATCCATTGCTTGGCAATACTTTTTTTAAATGCATAGCCCAATCTTGCCTGAAACTTTTCCTTTTTACGTTATAGATCTAGGTAGAATAAAATTATTGTTCTGCAAGTTTAAAACAAAACTCTGCACTTTATCATAACAGTGAAAGAGAGAGAATCTAGATATAACTCTTGCTTCATATGTAGTTATATCTTGTTCACAATATCTAAATCTTGTTTCATTGTATCTCTATCTTAGTTCACGTTTTAGGCGTACGTTGTGTGAAGACATCAAATGCTCATAAAATGATCATTAAAGCACAAAGTAATCCATGAGCAACACGCACAAAACTGAAAAAAATTCCTTTTGAAAATCAGTTACTACCACAAACAAACAAAAATGCAAAGCCTTTTTTTCCATGGCGACATGGCGTAATCATTTCTCTTCATTTATTCAAAGTTGGTTTTGCTTCTAGGATATGAAACTTTTCTGCGGCGCACAGTTTGCACCTTCAGAAAAATTTCATAATCATCCTCAAAGCAAAACAAACTTTGAATAAAAGAAAAGAAATATTTACGTCATGTTCTAATAGGATAAAAAAATCTCCTTCGGGAATACCAAAAAAAAAAAAAAATAAACAAAACAAAGCACAAACAACATGAGATCAAGACGGAGACGAAACAACTCTAAGTCACGCCAGCTGAGGGCGGAGGACAAAACAAACACTCTCGTTCTCCGCTGGAAACACATTGTGTAGTGTGACGTAGAGGTGTAATGTAACATCTTTTACTCTTATTATAGAAGTGTAATACATTATCACTCTCTCTCTCTCTCTCTCTCTCTCTCTCTCTCTCTCTCTCTCTCTCTCACTATCTATATATCTATCTCTTCCCCCCCTCTCTCTCTCTCTCTCTCTCTCTCTCTCTCTCTCTCTCTCTCTGTATATATATATATATATATATATATATATATATATATATATATCCCTTTACTTTTTTTTTTTAAGATGCGAACAAAATGAACACCTTTGATCGGTATAAGTTGAAGCAATAGCTTTCTCCTCTCTCCCGGTCCATCCCACTATTATTATCTCCATTCCTATCGGCGGTCAGTGGCTGTGACCGAAGTGACCATCTCCTCCATCTAGCGAAGCAAGCTGCTATCTCTGGTGTAAATACGGATTCTCTCAGGCTGCAAGATACAGAAGATTTCCTCACTAGCCCCAGACTGCTGGCTCAGTGACTGGCTCAGTGACTGGCTCAGTGACTGGCTCAATGACTGGCTCAGTGACTGGCTCAGTGACTGGCTTAGTGACTGGCTCAGTGACACAGTGATCAGCGTCAACACAGCAGTAGACGGGTAGATCTATCAGAGAACGTCATAGTAGGCCTACTCTGTCGTAGATCTATATCTGTTTCTAGTTTCACTTTTGTTTTACAGTGGAATCCATTTAAAGTTAACACCTTTAAATGGAAACTCATGCTTAAAGCGAACTCTGTTTGGCTGTCTTATTTTAATTTTTTTTTCTTTATAAACTTACAATGGTTAAAGTCAACTCTTGCTTTAAGCCAATTTTTGTTTTTATTTAGGCAATCATATTTTCTATCTCTTTATATATTTTTATGTGCAATGGTTAATCAACTATTCCTTACAGTCAACTAAATTTTTCGGTCGGGAGGTTTTGACAATCTCCAGATTCCACGGTATCTAGCTTCATTTTACCATATTCTTTTTTCAGTATATCTACAGTGTATCTTGTTTCAAGGGGCAGACCTAAGATTTTTGTGGAGACCCCAAATGCTCATAAATAAGCTTTGCACTTGCCTCACCCCTGCTCCAAATGCAAGCTTATAGGTGATATTTTACTTCCGTTACGTGTTTATATAAATGTTTGCAAAGGCACTGTTTTCAAGCCTTCTATTTTATTAAGAGCAGGATGTCTTACTTTAAACAGTTTCTTTTTGTATGTTCTTTGGTTATATTTATATAATTATACTTGGATACTTATAATGCTCGGCCTTCTCTTTCCTCTTTACTTTAAATATAATAATAATAACAATAACAACAACAACAACAACAACAACAACAACAACAACAACAACAACAACAATAATATTAATAATATTAATAATAATAATAATAATAATAATAATAATAATAATAATAATAATAATAATAATAATAATACTGATGATAATAATAATAACACTGATGATAATAATAACACTAATAATAATAATAATAATAATAATAATAATAATAATAATAATAATAATAATAATAATAATAATAATAATAATGATGATGATTATGAGAATTGAAGCCTTATACTTAATGCCCAGTTTTACTGGTCAACAGTGTAGATGTTTAAAGAGAGTGACAATATGCGGTCCCGATTTCTTTTGCCTGCTGACATCCTTGCCGCAAGGATCTTTGTAACCTTTCCATCTGTAGTTAGGAGTGTTGGAATATAATAATAATATTACATATAAATATATTCTTTTAAATCGACTCGTATCTCTCTCTCTTTCTTTCTCTCTCTCTCTCTCTCTCTCTCTCTCTCTCTCTCTCTCTCTCTCTCTCTCTCTCTCTCTCTCTCTCTCTCTCTCTCTCTCTCTTTCTCTCACTCCTGCCCTTGCCATGCACAATATCGACTTTTGGTTTCCTAGCAGTGACGGAAGAGGATGTGTTTGAAAATGCATGATGTTGGCCGTAGAAAATGAAAAAGCCTCTCTTAATTTAACACGATTTCATTTACCATCATAACAGCAACATCTACACAACTGAGATTACATACAGCATTATTCTTGATTTACAACATTGTTAGCTTCAAAAATTAAAATGGGAACGCAAACAGCTCGATTAAACCGCCTATCCAGATAGATTTGGAAGCAAGCAATTAATAATTAAGTCAACTGTGTCCCTTTAGGAAGTTCGGGGAAAAAAAAACTCATCGTAATATGAAGAGAATGTTGTGACAAGTCACTATAAAATGGTCACATAGAACAATAATGGAAAATTTACATGTGCAGTTATTACTTAGCACAGAACGGATTTTCTTCCCTCAATCTTAATAAGTAAGTGTGAAATAATAAATAAAAGAAAAAAAAATATTGAAATTAAAAGGTAAAAAAAAACGAAACATAATTATAGCATCAACAAAGCAAGGGGAACTCTTTGAAAGATCAAAAGACTTCCATTTTTATTATTTCATGACACGTCAATACGAAAACCATAAAAGCAGCAAAATTAAGGGTTCCGGGAAATATAGCAAAAATGTGAGAGAGAGGGGAGGGTAGAAAGAAAGAGAGAGAGAGAGAGAGAGAGAGAGAGAGAGAGAGAGAGAGAGAGAGAGAGAGAGACAAACAGACAGACAGACAGACAGGCAGAGATAGACAGACACACAAACAGACAGACGTAAGTAAAAGAAATATCTAGGTTTTGTTTGGATGTATATAAACCAGTAAACATGACTTAAATACAGAATTTAAAAAAGAGAGGAAAAAGTAAGGACATTTTCTTATGTACATTGTGTGATCAAATAAATTACAATTGTAAAAAATCCACATCGCTAAAGGAAGAAAAGGAGTTTAAAGGCATGAGTCATGCGTTTAACTAATTTTAGATCTAGACAATGAAATAGTGAGTAAGGTAAACAAAAAATGGAGCAAATCAATGCGAGAAAAGCTGAGGGCAAGAAGCGCCATCTCGTCAATGGGTGGTTGTAAGCTTTCCTGCTGAAAGCTGATTGATATTTCCCCTGCAAATATTTTGTGAGTAAGACCCACCATAAGCACAGAGGGAATGCCAGGCGTTGCTCAAGATAATTATATGTGCAAGGCATTCTGCATGCACTGTGTTTTTTACAAATCACACACACACCCTCCATACCCAGGTTTTTCATGCGGTTTTCCCACACACGCAGTGACTCAGCGCTGGACTCGTGAAATCTGACCCCTACATTTATGTTTGTTTGTTTTTTTAATTTGATGGGTGAACTTCGACCTTACACAGATTAATGACAGTTTGTAATCGTTTTGGTCTTGTTGTCTGAAAAATGGTATTTGGTACTTTGGTACTTCACCTTGCGTTGAGCCATTCGACGCTAACTCTTTTCTCTCGATTTGATGTGTAAATGACAAATGGTTTTATTTACACTGAAGGTTAGAATGTAAAACATGGGCAATAAAAGCAAGGGAAGAAGAGAGCTAGAGATGTTTTCTGAAAACTCATTTACTTTTCTTTCAGTGGGGTTATCGAAATTACTCATCTGGAAATATAATGAACGTGTGAATAAAAATGAGTGCAAAAATTATAAATATATATTTTTGGATCAAATTTTGAAAAAGCAGTTGTGGTGTATTTAAGAGATATAACTGAGCCCGTATCCAAATGGTGAGGACAGTTCTTTTTTTGTTTGACTTTTCTTGAAATTTTTAGAACCAAATAATATCACTGCGTTTAAAAAAAAACCTGGCTGACGTGCCATTCATTCATTCATGGTCATTACATTATAGATCTACACCTTTCTGAAATTGATCCGCAGCTTCGTTCCTTTCATAAAGCGATTTGGTTTGTGTTTGTGTTGAAGAAAAAAAAAGGCGATAAACGTGACTGTAAATCAAATCACAAAAAAGGTTAAGTGCGTCTTGCTTGATTTCTTTGTATCGTTTAAATAAGCAAACTATGAAATTCGTAAACTTTTCCCATCACAAACCACTGCATGTGAAGCGCCCACACACGAAGTCATTGATGCAACTAATTTCATTTGATCAAGTTTAAAAGTATATATATATATATATATATATATATATATATAATTTGACCGTCATACAAAGCTTGTAATTCCGAGAAAATGCACATATTAATATAAGTATTAATTCAAAATTGTTTAACGTCTCTTCAATCTCCAACAGGTAAAAATGCAGGGACAGTCAAGATTAAAAACAACAAGATATAATTTCTTTAATATTACAATGTGTATAAATCTAAGTCAACTAAAAATCACTGAATTAGATAGTCTGTAGCTTGCTTAATAACCTTGACCCTCTGGGTCAACTTCAGTGACTTCGGTGTCGTTTAGAAAATTATCCCCGTTCGGTCTACCCTCTAATTCGCAACTGTAACCATTTCCGCCATGTTTGCTGCTGATTTTGGGACTGGGTGCTTGGTTTAGAGGTACCCACGTCTCGTCCAGCTTGCCATTGGCTGGCTCTGCGTCCAGTCGATGTGATTTCTCTCTCCCTCCGCGCCTTTCCTTCAGGGAACAGTTTGTCTCAGGGCCTCGCTGGGTGCAGGAAGACGTTGTAAAAGAACGCCGGGTGAGTCTACGTCTGAGGTACAAGCAAGGGATCTTCAGAATAGACCGCACCTGGGTAGATTCAAAGAAAAAGGGTTAATCAGAAGAAGTCGCACCGGTGAATAGTTTCAAAGAAAAAGGGTTAATAAGAAGAAGTCGTACCGGTGAATAGTTTCAAAGAAAAAGGGTTAATCAGAAGAAGTCGTACCGGTGAATAGTTTCAAAGAAAAAGGGTTAATCAGAAGAAGTCGTACCGGTGAATAGTTTCAAAGAAAAAGGGTTAATCAGAAGAAGTCTTACCGGTGAATAGTTTCAAAGAAAAAGGGTTAATAAGAAGAAGTCGTACCGGTGAATAGTTTCAAAGAAAAAGGGTTAATCAAAAGAAGTCTTACCGGTGAATAGTTTCAAAGAAAAAGGGTTAATCAGAAGAAGTCGTACCGGTGAATAGTTTCAAAGAAAAAGAGTTAATAAGAAGAAGTCGTATCGGTGAATAGTTTCAAAGAAAAAGCGTTAATCAGAAACAGTCGTACCGGTTCATGCTTTAGCGAGCAGTAACCGCTAATATGAAGAACGATTTAAAAAAAAAACCGCGAATAAATTATGCTGCCAATAATTATTGTCATAATTGAAAAATAAAGAGTAGAGATAAAAGTCGTATTATACAGGTTTTTCAAATAAACTGCAATCGGCTTGAAGGTTTATCGAGTTAATGTTAGACTTTTAAAAAAAAAAGGACACAAAAATTTACTTGGTTATTTCATTTATTTTCTTGGCTTTACGTAATTATCAATGCGTCTGAAATTGGTCAATTTAATTTTCACGAGGTTTTTTAAAGACCAAAGTTTTCTATTTTGGTCGGAATGATGTATTATTAAATTGTGAACTTTTCCTACGAAACTGAACGTTTCATACAGAATAACGTGTTTAACTCATGACTAAGAGAAAGGACATGGACCTTAATTATGTCAATTTAAGAGCCAGAAACAAACTGGTTCAAAATCCGTTTAGAAACAAATACGAAGGCAAAAAGTATATGAAAGAAAACCTTGAAATGAAAGTAAGTTTTATATTTACTGTATCATTAGCTCATAGTGTCTGGACAAAGAAAATATTTACCTCTCTGTTAAGGTAGCAGAAGACGAAAGCAATAAGGGCACCCTGTAGAGGAAAGTAAAACAAATTATTCCAACAAGGTCTTTAGTTATTTTTTATTTATTTTGTGTGAGTGTGTGTGCATGACCTATATTATGATCAGCAGGGAAAAGGTAAAGCCTTTCCATGGAGAAAACAACAAAAAGCGTAGAATTGAAAAAGAGACTGCTGCAACAGCTTTAAATACAACAATTTAAAGATAATGTTCAGGAAAGAAGGGAGATAATTGTAAGATGGTCTTTTTTTATTTAAAAACCTTGACGTTGATAAACTGAAACAAAAAAAAAAAGCCTGATAGTGAATACTTTTTTTTATTGTTGGTCACTATTCAATAAAAATACCATTGATAATACAATAAACGGTTGGCAGAGGAAAAAAAAAGACTTCTTTAGGAAGGTGGCGGATCTCTGTTAAACCCAGGGTATTCCACTCCCACCACCAAGTGTATATCATCTAAGGATAGAACTTAGGACGTCTTTGTCGGTCCATAACACTACTGGTTGCGTTGTTTGCGATGGACAGTTTTGAGTGTGGGAGGATAGGGTTAAATCTTAATAAAATGAGAAATTGTGAGAGATTCAATGCAGCCGATTATATACAAATAGGACTAATGCATGACTTGAAAAAAAGAGCAACTTACAGTTAGTAACTGCAGATTTAAGATGCGAAGAAGAAAGTGTACCAGGTTTTGTCATTGCTTGCAGTAATTGAGCACGGTCCCCCATTGAAAGGCGTTATACCAAGTCTTTTCTCTTTTTTCCTCGGGACTTTTTTGTTTTGCTTTGTTTTGTTTTTCCTCAAAGGCATATTTTTCAGTTTAGTTGCGAGGTTTGCTGTCTACTCGGCAAGGCGATAAGTGCCCCATTAGAGTTATGGTTCTTTTCTTGTCTGTACAAAGTGTAGTGTTTTGCCTTATCTGTGATTCTCTATCAGATTCAGATTTGCAATAGTTTCTGCTATCTAATGATAAACAAAACATGTGAACGTACATGTAGGCCACAGACAACTATCAGTAACATGAACAAAACATGTGGACATACATGCAGGCTAAAGAGCAAATAACAGTGACATGAACAAATCATGTGAACATACATGCATGCTAAAGAGCAAATAACAGTAACATGAACAAATCATGTAGATATACATGCATGCTAAAGAGCAAATAACAGTAACATGAACAAAACATGTGAGCATACATGCAGGCTACATAGCAAATAACAGTAATATGAGCAAAGCATGTGAACATACATGCAGGCTACATAGCAAATAACAGTGACATAAACAAAACATGTGAACATACATGCAGGCTAAAGAGCAAATAACAGTGACATGAACAAAACATGTGAACATACATGCAGGCTACATAGCAAAATGAACAAAACGTGTGAATGTTCACGCACGTTACAGAGCAAATAGCAGTAACATGAACAAAACATGTGAACATACATGCAGGGCACAGAGCAAATAACAGTGACATGAACACAACATGTGGACATACATGCAGGCTAAAGAGCAAATAACTGTGACATGAACACAACATGTGAACATACATGCATGCTAAAGAGCAAATAATAGTGACATGAACAAAACATGTGGACATACATGCAGGCTGCAGAGGATCTCCTTCAGCACATCATGAACAGTACGGAGTACACTGTATCCCTCTGGCCTCGTCCACATGAACAACACGTACTGAACGCCCAGTGACGGCATCAGAATCATCACAGCTCGCACAGCCCGCCTGGAAGTTACAAGAAAATGGATTTGTTTCAGTTTAGAAGCTTTAGGAATCAAAATGGAAGTATTTATGTTAAAAAAATATATAAAACAGACACCAACTTGAACTCAAGGACAATGAGCGAAACACAAACAATTGTTTTTAGCACAGAAAACGTTTTACCTTCATTGGTTTCATCAGTAAATGTACAAATATATAGAGAATGCTATGTATGATTGTTGAACGGAATGTGACTAAAGTTTATGACTATATTTTATATATATACCCGAAGAAAGCGGAGGACAGACGACACCTTTGTCCTCCGCTTGAAACACAAGTGTAGTATGCAGAGAATTTAAGGTAAGATCTTCTATATCCATCTCTCTCTCTCTCTTTCTCTCTCTCTCTCTCTCTCTCTCTCTCTCTCTCTATATATATATATATATATATATATATATATATATAGATATAGATATATATATATATATATATATATATATAAAGATATATATATATATATATATATATATATATATATATATATATATATATATATATATTATGTATATTTACATTTCTCAAACATCTTAGTTTATTCCTATATCTACAACACTTTTTGGGGTTTTACAGGGGTTTAGTTGTTAATCTACATCTCAAACAACTTTTAAGAAGATATCCAGCACTAAGTCCGTCGACATAGCAGTCCATACCTAAAGGAACTGGGTTCGTTCGGTAGTGGGACAAGCTGTCGGAGCAGAACATTCACAATCCGAATCATGAGGATCACGTTGAGCTGAAAAATCAAAAAAAAAATATATATATATATATATATATATAGCCGCGTCACTTATTCATATCATTAGTAAGTTTATAAATTTTGATTAAAGTGTGCGCGCTTATTACCGGTGAAAACAATGCCTCATCGTATTGCCTTTACTTTTGAACCGTTATTGCTACAAAAAAAAATACTTTAGTTGTCTTATTAAGCGCTGATTCTAATAATTCATAAAGTTCCAGTGATCTTGTTGGAATTTGTTCGATATTACAGGCACAACAGCTACATGGCATTTCCAACGGCATGATAAGATTTTTTAGAGCTCTACCTTCTCTCTCTGTGTGTCTCTCTCTGCCTCTCTCTTTCTCTCTCTCTCCTTCTGTCTGTCTCTCTGTCTCTCTCTGCCTCTCTATTTCTCTCTCTCTCCTTCTGTCTCTCTCTCTCTCTCTCTCTGCCTCTCTCTTTCTTTCTCCCTCTCTCTGCCTCTCTC
>JAWDGP010001626.1:117500-140000 GCA_033675545.1 Elysia crispata
ACAAAGAGAACGAAAATCAATAAGTGAAAACTACAGGTTTGGCGTTGTATAACAAGAATACATTGGTATATAGACATAAATTAGAAAATACAAAATATTGATTATTTAATGGTGATACTCTCATAAAATAGACCTTCATCATTTGAAAATCAAATTTGACACAAAAAAATAAGAAGCTTCAAAAATTTTCGGTATCAATTCAAATGAAATAGAAAATTGTTATAATTCAATCAGTTTTATCGTTTAAACGTCAGAATATTTTTGTAGACTAAAATTTGAAAAGATATATATATATAATTAATAAAATCGGCGAGGTTCAAGAAACAAAATTTATTGTTAAATGCCACTGAGTTTTAATGGGAATAACATTGCCTTTACTTAACATGTTTGATTATTTAAAGTTGCTTAATTTTTATGTTGCTGTATTTTTTGTTGGTTTTTTTTTTTTTTTTTTTTTTTTGGTTTGTTTGTTTGTTTGTTTGTTTTTTGCAGCATAACTCTAAAAAAAAACATTAGTAGATGAAGCGAAGAAGAGGAAAAAAAATTAATCGGAAAATTCAGAATACAAGTTCTGAACTTTTTACTTTACAACAACAAACATTAATTTGCTCCAATTTTTGCTCAGTGACAAAAGGCAAAGATCGAATGAAATGATAATTGATGACAAAACAAATTAATAAAAACCAATGTGGTAAGGATAACAGAAGGGAAGATAAGGAGAAACTATTTCCTCCTCTGTAAATGTTATTCCGTCTAATTTGCCTTTTTTGAAATACGCTTTTTCTCCATGACATTTTTTTTTTTTAATTCTATTAATATGCTTAGTTTGTGCAGGTTTATTTTTATGACCAAAGACAATAAAATATACGCCTTATTACTCTTATTTTCATTTAAGATTTTGCCTTCTTTCACACATTTCTTCGTTTCACTTGACACGACCCCGATTCTATAGTCATTTTTTTTTTCTTAATTGTAATTCTAACCATCGCCAGTGTACTTTGAGATCTAACTTTTGTAATGCATCAAATTTATCAAAATTATTGAACATTTCGGTTGCTTTGGTGGTTTTTTTTTTTTTTTTTTTTTTTTTTTTTTTTTTTACTTTGACCTACGAACGACGTAACACAGTGTGTAATGACGCGATCTAGGCTAATAAGGTCATGAACTTTAATCCACCGGGTTGCGCTCAGTAACGAAAGGACGTTCTCCCCACAGGATTGAGCGGTGCACCAGAAAACTCCACAGCCCCGTGGACACAGCCACCATCAACGAGGCGAGAAGTAATCCCAGGTGGATTCGGATTCTCTGTTGCTGTCTGAGCGCCCTGTTGGTGGATTGAAAGAAAGAAAGAAACAAAGAGAGAGAGAGAGGGGAGGAAAAGAGAGGAATGGAGAGAGGGGGTGGAGGGAGAAAGAGAGAGTGGGAGGTAGAAAGAGAGAGAGGGGAGGGAAAGAGAGGGGGTGGCAGGTAGAAAGAGAGAGAGGGGAGGTAGAAAGAGAGAGAGGGGAGGCAGAAACAGAGAGTGGGTGGGAGAAAGTCAAAGGGAGGAAGTGAAGAGCGGGGAGGAACAGAAAGAGGAGGAGATGAGAGAGAGAACCATTTGAACGGATTTAAATGGGATTGAAGAGGAAAAAAAATATCGAAATAGACGCGTGGTAAATCAAACTAACAAAATTATCAACATGACAAAATTAAAATTTAGTGAAACTTATATATATTTTTTTTCTCTTTGAAAGAATTTTTTTTCCTGAAACGTTTTTTCGCTTTCTTGCGAATAAACATACCATAATTTATGTCAATGATTTAATTGTATTGTGCCAAAATCCTTTGGTACATTAGGGTTACTCAGAATCTTTTGCAGCCTTAAATTACCCTTTCACTTAAAAAATTTACAAACAGGCTTAGATCATAAAATGAATAGAAACACATATTTATGTAAACTAAATCTATATAAGATTGAAGTTAATTATAAATGATGATTACTGTATGTACATTATATATATAATTTACTTTAGAATTAAAATTCAATTTAAAGTAATTTTTACCAAATTTTAATATTATCATTATTTTTTTTTTTTTTTTTTTTTTTTTTTTTGGTTTTTTGGGTTTTTTTTTTCGTTGGAGACAAGTGCATTGTGCGTAAGTTCATGTCGAACTTTAACGATAGCAACGAATCTATTATTTAAGACCTGAGCCCAACTAATATGGCGGACGAGATTGGCTCTCGGCACGGATTTTTTTGTCACGTGGTTGTATAGGACTTGTGAATCTGTATTAGATCTAGAATCTATAGTCAATCTGTGGGTGACCACTGATTCACAGTACGCGCCTTCGAGTAGTTTGCCGACTTGATGTCCTGGTGTAAATCTAGTTTGCTATGACAAGAAGTCATGTAGGATGGGAAGGCATTTTTTTTTTTTTATTTTATTTTTGTGTTGTTGCTTTTTAGTTGTTTGGGTTTTTTTTATTTTTGTTTTGTTTTGTTTTGTTTTTCTTTTTAATTTTTGCTGGTGTCAAAGAAATCGCACCAATGCGAACCAAATTAATTGCGCGCCATGGTTTGCACCATAAATTAATTATATTCAGGCACCCCTCTGATTATGTATCTCATGTGAGGCCATAGGGCCTAGAAATACTCTGTTAAAAGAAAACTGCTTGAGGCCATAGGGCCTAGAAATACTCTGTTAAAAGAAAACTGCTTGAGGCCATAGGGCCTAGAAATACTCTGTTAAAAGAAAACTGCTTGAGGCCATAGGGCCTAGAAATACTCTGTTAAAAGAAAACCGCTTGAGGCCATAGGGCCTAGAAATACTCTGTTAAAAGGAAACCGCTTGAGGCCATAGGGCCTAGAAATACTCTGTTAAAAGAAAACCGCTTCAGGCCATAGGGTCTAGAAATACTCTGTTAAAAAAAAAACGCTTGAGGCCAAACTAGTCTTGACACAAAGTAGATCTACTCCAGAGACAAGAAAATACTTTTTGTTTTCGCAGCTAGCGTGAGCTAATCCCAAGGAGAATTTTTGTTCCTAGAATCCTTACTGTCATGGGATGGGCAGGTAAAAGATGAGAATAATTAAAGATTCACTAATATGTACTAAATCTAGACTGCTTTGAATCACGCCATTTCTTGTCTGCATCTAAGCATAAAAATCATCCTTTGTCCTTTGCTTATTCTTTGAGTGTGATTTTCTGTCCACATATATCCTTCATTCTATACAATGTATTCAATGCACAGTAAAATTTTGCTTCTACAGCTTTACATGTCATGTACGGTTATTACATTTTTTGCTAGAATATTTTGCTTGAAAACCTCTTTTTACATTTTTTTTTAATAAAGTTTCGTCTAAAAGATTTTTCAAAGCTTTCGTTCTCTTAAATTTTAAGTGCACGTTTCCATTTTAAACCTCTAGATTGTAGAAAGCGATAATTATCGTTATGTCAAATGCAAACAGAAGTTTCCCGCAAATAATATTATAGTTAAGCGTGGGTCCTTAAAAATCACAACAGACTTCAGCATTCTTTGCGTTTCGGGATGGCAATAGGAGAGTTAGTAATAATAGGAGATTTGTACTTATTTCAGGTTCACGTCTACCAATCATTTTGCTATCAATACATTAAAGAGAGAAACCGTGGGCCAATGTGTAGTCTATGTGTGTGTGTAACGGCCTTGTCACAACGATCTAGCCCATGGTGTAAGCGAATGGTCTACAGTGCGACAGGACAAAACAATGAACAGATCGAGGCACGCCAGAATTCTTGACTGTCTTTACTTGTTCTATTTTTTTAGACGCCACTGAGCATCGGGAATTCGACGAGACAAATTTATTAAAAGTAGACTATTTGCCACTGCATTATTGTCCGGTGCGACATAAAGATTGGTTCCTTCTTTCCTTCATTCAGTTTCGGTTTATTGGTTGTTCTCCAGATATTTATGTCGACTTAACAGTTTCCGATCATACTGGCGTGTTCTTCTCTCTTACTACAGGGGTGGGAAAAGTTGAATAAGCTTCCTAAGTAGGAAAGTCCTTTTTTTTAAGCAGAAATGGTGCTGCTTCAAAGGTATATAATTATAATAGTCGTCTAAATATAAATCCTCAGGGCACATGGATTGTATAATAATAATTATGTAGGAAAAAAAATCCTCTTTGCAATTGGGGAACGCACAAGAAAGCTGACAGCAAGAAGAATACGCGAACAGTTTCAATTTTCAAATACTAATGAGAAGGTATGCATGAACCAAAGTTTTGATAAAGCAAACATTTGATTATAAAGCAATAGAAATGGGAAATGATTGTTTCAAAATCTAATTAGTTGGCAATATCCCAGGTGGTTTCAAAATCCAATAACTAGGCAGATATCCCAGTTGGTTTCAAAATTTAATAATTATGCGTAATATCTCCCAGCTGATGTACACATAAGTATACCTGGACAAGGCGGTTCATGCTACTCAAGTCTTCACCCCCCCCCCCACACGCACACACACACACCCAGAGCAGAGAGACCGCCTAACCTGAAATAGAGCATGATGAGACAGGCTGGTATGACAGCACTTATGGTGATGATTTTGCACACGTTACCGACAGTGTGAAGAATCTCGTGGTGCTGAGAGAAGGGAAACACAAATTATGAAGTTTGAAAATAAAAAAAAAATTAAGACGTCTTTATACACTAAACGTTTTGCAGTGTAGTGAGTAATATATATGAGATAAAATTGATTATTTATGTGACCTTTTGTAAATATGCAATTTGAAAATAAAAACATTAAGACATATTTATGTACTTCAAGTTTTGCAGTTCAGGAACTTATATATATATTTGTTCTATTTGTAATTCAGGAGGCAATTACAGAAAAAGGTATACTTATTATATAGTTGATCTATGAACAAAATGAGAAGATATTTGAGAATATTGGTAATAATTAAGTATTAAGAAGGAGATCTTCAGTTGAATGCATAGCTGGGTTAGCACAGATTGCTAGGTTGAAAGGAGTTGGTGTTTGGGGAGGAACATTGATTAGTATAATTATAGAAAGAAATAATATTGTTGAACAAACGATCAGGTAACTTGAATATGTACGTGGAAAGACAGGCGATACCACGCGAAACCTGGCGGTCGCAGCAAATTCAAACATCCTTGTGTTCAATGTTTTAAGAATATTTTGCTTTGATAGAAAGCTTAACTCTGTCAATTTGCAATATGAATTAATAGTCTTGCCTTAAGTAGCTAACGGAGTTCCAACTTTTTTACCGGGCAGTGATGAAAAAAATTGTCATTAATTGTGAATGACAATATCAGCACATCTACATCCACAATATTGTATAGCCAGAAGCTTTTCCATTAACAAAATTGAAAAAAAAATTGGACCCAATATTTCTCATCCTTCAGAGTTAATTCTGTATATTTTAAAGCTTTTCCTCAACACTCTTTATTGTAATCCGGAAGACAATTAAAGTATTCAACAGAAAAATTTGAAATTTTGTTTTCAATGTATTTCTGAACATATGGCTAGTTTTTTGTTGTTGTTTTTTTATTTCCCAGATAAGTTTAACCTAAACATTTATATACCTAGAAGCTTTTCAATAAACAAAGTTAAACAAACTCACTACTAATTTTCTCAGCAATCAATTTGTCATTCTGTATATCTTTACCACTAAGTCAATTTTGAAATAAGTCAGAACTTAACAATGTACTATCAAAGAGAGAGTAAGAGAGAGAGAGAAAAAAAGACAGAGAGAGAGAGTAAGAGAGACAGACAGACAGACAGACAGAGATAATATAAAGTTTTTTACCTACCTGATAAGCTATTTGTACACAGTTTTGGTAAAATGTTCTTTCGTTCCATAATCCGTTTTGATAGCACTGTTTGGTAACGTTTCCTGGAGAACCGTGAAGAAATATCATAGAAAGCAATACCGGTATGTTAAAATGAAAGGCACCAATATATGCAAAACAAAAAAGTAGGACTTGGGTGTTGAAGCAATGGACACGAGATGGAGAGAGAGAGAGAGAGAGAGAGAGAGAGAGAGAGAGAGAGAGAGAGAGAGACAGACAGACAGACAGACAGACAGACAGACAGACAGACAGACGAAGACAGAGAGACTGACAGGTAGGGGCAGAGGAACGGACAGAAACAAACAGACAGAGAGAGAGACGGACATACAGATGGACAGAGACAGAGAGACGGACAGAAAGATAGACAGAAACTGAGACAGACAGAAAGCGGACATACAGATAGACAGAGACAGAGAAAGATGGACAGACAAAGGGAGACAGTCAGACACAGACAGAGAGAGAGAGAGAGAGAGAGAGAGAGAGAGAGAGAGAGAGAGAGAGAGAGAGAGAGAGAGCACAGACTAATTTGAAGGTTTAGGCAAAAAATTTGACGCAGCAATCAAATTATTAAAGTTAAGGCAAAGTGCTTCTCAGCGACAAAACAGGGGCTCAGGGGAGAGGCATTGAAGGTATCCACTTAGGAAGGCCATAAACACTCCCAACGACTACTAGCTGAACTAGATCTAGATCTATATTGCGCAATAATAATATTATTGGTCTGTGTTCTCTCTCTCTCTCTCTCTCTCTCTCTCTCTCTCTCTCTCTCTCTCTCTCTCTCTCTCTCTCTCTCTCTCTCTCTCTCTCTCTCTCTCTCTCATCTGAGTCAAGCACAGCATTATGAAGAAACTCATTGTTATAAAGTTTCCAAGACTTGTGAAATTGCATGATCCAATTTAACTGTCATTTAATACTTTTTATTTATTTTTTTTTTAATCTGTCTAACCTGAAAGCAGATTTAATATTGATCTTGATCCGGGAGACACGAGTTGGTAAATTTTAAGATTTTTTAACAATCAATGGCCGCTTTTTGTTGAATGTGAAATTGAGAGGACGCTTAAAATAATAAAAAAAAAATTATTGGTTAGACTTTATCGGTTGCTTTCGTTTGAAAAGTGAGATCCATCCTAAACCAATTCCCGGTCTAATTTAACAGTTTTTGAGGGTTGTTTCTACAAAAATTGGGAGGTGCGTGAAACATTAGTTTAAGGTTATGGCGATCTTTGTAGTTCAAGCATGGATCTAGTTGGGTTTTTTTTTTTTTTTTTTTTCGTTTTTTGCTTTCTAAAATTCATATTGTTTCTTTTTTCTTCTTCATGGTTACATATTTTTTAAGATGGAATCAAGTTTCGTATTTGAACATGTTATGTTATTGAATCTTTATCTAGTCTATATCGTCCAAGCTGTTTGTATCTGATATTAGTGTGGGGCGGGGTTTGAATCTTCTTGGTCCGTTTCTTTCAAATGATTATATGGGTTGTATTTTTGTTTTTTGCTTTTTTTTTTTTTTGTTTTTGTTTTGTTTTTTTAGAAAAAATCTTGTTAATTGTTTGAACATCTCGTGTCGATTTTTTTTGTTGGTTTTTTTTTTTTAGAAAAAAAATCTCGTTAGTTTGTTTGAACATCTCATGTCGTTTTGTTTTGTTTTTTTTTGTTTTGTATTTTTTTTTTTTTTTAGAAAAAAAATCTCGTTAGTTTGTTTGAACATCTCATGTCACCGAAACTCTATCTAGTCTACACTGTCTCTTAACTGTTTGAATACAAAGATCTTCTAGACAAAATTGAGTGAATCTCAAGGTTGTTTTTGTTTCTCTTTTTTTCAATTCTATTTTGGTCCGTTTCTTCAAAATAGTGGCACACTTCTTTTTTTTTTTGGGAGGAAAGGGGGTTTAGACTAGTTAGCCGTTTGAACAAACATCTTATGTCGCCGAATCTTTAACTAGTGAATGCAGTCTATCAACTGTTTGTATCGGAGAGTTCAAAAGCTTCTGTTCTTAGAAGTTCTTTTCCTATTTTTTCCCGGAATTCGGCTAAAGGGGTTTCGGTGATTTACGGTGCTGACGCTGAAGCAGCATCAGAAACACGCGAAACAAACAGGTGCGAAACATGCCGGACAATTGAGACAAATCAGGCGAGTCGTGTTCCGTTAATGTTCCATTTTCATCATAGGAGAAGTAATTAGGCAAGTCTCAGTGTCCATGCGAAAGGGCGACATGGCTCATTGCAATCGAAATTACAATCTTCACTGCTGCTAATTGCCCATTTGTCGAGTCTTAGCAAACAAGTAAAGCACATCGCGTGAAACTTCAGCTTGGCTCGGAATATTATTAAAATTCTTAATTGTCCCGGATAAATCTTTCAAAACTGACTGTAGGAAGGCTAAAGCTCAGAAGTAAACACTCGAAAATACATTGTGAATTACAAAGAACCTTGGCCTCGGTTGCGGCCAACGGTGAGAAAGAAATACGTCAGAGCAAGTTGGAGAAAGAAAGAAAGAAAAAAAAAAAGAGGAAGAAGAACGAGAACAAGTACAATAACAATACCAATACCAACAACAACATCAGCAACAACAACAACAACAAGAAAATCACCCACCGTGCCTAAGAATAAACGAATCCGGGCATGGAACTGATGCCTCAGAGTTGTTGGAGTGTGTGTGGAAACACGCTACGCCATCCCATGTTGAGGGACAAAAACCCTGTAGAGAAGGTAATAAATTAAAGTCAAATTGCAACTGTATATACAGGTGTAAAGTTTGTTTATCTAAAAGAAAAAAAAACAAAGAAATTAATCTCCTTACATTTAAAAATATAATTATAGCGGTCGCTGGGGTCTTCATTAAACTTTATGAAATGAGATAGTTTCAAATTTTTATTTTTTTAATTTTATATGCTCAGTCGTTGAATATAACTTTGTGTCTGTCTGTCTGTCTGTCTGTCTGCCTGTCTGTCTGATTGACTGTCTGTCTGTCTCTTTCTCTCTCTCTCTCTCTCTCTCTCTCTCTCTCTCTCTCTCTCTCTCTCTCTCTCTCTCTCTCTCCTCTTTCTCTCTCTCTTCTCTCTCTCTTTTTCTCTCTCTTTCTCTGTCTCTCTTTCTCTCTCTCCTCTCTCTCATCTCTCTCTCTGTGTCTCTCTCTCTCCCCTCTCTCTCTCTCCTCTCTCTCTCTTCTTTCCCTCTCTCCTCTCTCTCTCTTCTTTCCCTCTCTCCTCTCTCTCTCCTCTCTCTCTCCCCTCTCTCTCTCTTCTCTCCCTCTCTCTTTCTCAAATTAACCTATGATAATACACGATGTGCTGTCTGTCCGTGAATTCGTTTATGAAGTTGCATGAAAAAAAAAAAAAAAGAATCGTTTACAATTTTTAGTAATACCTACATCGGCTATCAGGTAGAAACTCCACAAATTTTGGAGAAAACAATAAACTTAAAAATTACAATAATATTCACTTTTTTAAAGTTCTACGCGAAATAATATGAGAGCAATGGGAACCACAAACTAAGGAAAAACGGACAGGTACACAAACAGGCCCTTCGGAATGCCCCGGGTATTTTCGTAATTTTCCGGAGCCGCTATAACTGTTTTGGTCACTGAGGGTGGAAACTTTACTTATCCTGTGTTATAAACAATAGTGTTCTAGTGGAACATTGTTTTGAAATGTGTCGTAAAATATTATTTTCAGCATAATTGTACATATTTAAAAACTTAGGAAACTTTTTTTTAAAACTATTACTCTTTGCAAGGTTAATCTACATTAGTAATAGGATCTAATGTAGAAGTATATATACATAAAAAATTATATATATATATATATATATATATATATATATATATATATATTATGGATGCACGATGTGATACAAACTTTTTTCGGTTTTTCATCTGTTCCGAAAATTTTTCAAGGTACTGAATTTCTTACAGTAAATGTTGTATTATTTTTCTGCTTATTCTTTAAAAGTTAGGAAAGGTTTGGAGTAAAAAAATGTGTGTGTATATATATATATATATATATATATATATATATATATATATATATATATATATATAAACATGATTCAATTCTCAATTCTATGCTTGAAAAAACGTGAGAATTTGTCTTCCTTTTAGTTAATGATACTCTTCTACCAATGGCTTTAAAATTTCATTATATGTAGATCTATATAAAAAAAATTAGGTGATTGATCTGACAAAAGTTATAATATGTAGATCTACGACATCGTGCCTCTAATGCATCGGATAGACTAGGCCTCGATGACACTGGCTTCGCTAAATATTTATATATATTGTATTAAGAATATACTTTGTAAATCTCTAAATCTAAATCTAGCACTAGATCTAGTAGTCTTAAGTAAACGGCACAATAGTCACTGCTTCGGGCGTTTTAATCAGACGTACTCGAACTAGATCTAGTTCTATATCTATCTTGATCTAAGTCTAGATATGTATGGTGCACCTTTATATTTTGGCGTTATGTATTTAAATACATTTACAGAGTAAGTTTATGGATGTCTCATATTATTTTAGTGATTTATTATTTAATTAATAAAAATGAAAGATGGCAGTTTGAGTGCTCTCTCACGGCCTCAGTCCATAGCGGGGAGGCGCCGATTGCAGGCCGGAATTTAGTTAAATCTGTCTTAGTTTCGCTATTTTTATGTATTCACAAACTTGAAAAAATTGTTAGCTTAAATCTCAGTAGAAAATTAACCACGTAAATTATAAATTTTTATATATAGGCCAGGAAAAATGCTGGTACGGTGCTCTTTTTTATGCTTGTTGTCATAGAAAGGAAGTTTGCTGTGACCAAAACTAATATGTGGGACGATCCTAGCAGCCACTGACACGGAAGGACAAAAAAAGTTGAAGTTTTTGCTCAGTCTGGACATCTGCGTGTCCTCATTAATCTGTGATGGGAACCTTGTGTTTTTAACTCTGTTTGGCCACAAATGATAGAAACAGGCAGATAGACAGGTAAATGACCGATTCCTCCCTTTCGAGTCCAAACTAAATATTAGGCATATCTACTAGACATGTCAAAGTCACCATGAAACATGATATATATTGTTCTAATAAGCTTGTGTTTATTGGGTATGGTTTAATTTTAATGTGTCTTTTTTTTTTTTTTAATTGAAAAATAACATATAAATTTTAGCATCGAGCAAGTCGTGATATCTCAGTTAAAGAAGACAAAATCTTGATTTTAATATTTTTTTTTTATTTCTCGGTTACAAATGAGCAATAACAGGCGTTAAATGGAATGTACAGGAATACAGAAATTAAGCCACTCTATCTATCTATCTATCTATCAATCAATCTATCAATCTAGCTATCTATCTATCTATCTATCAATCAATCTATCTATATCTATCTATCTATCTATGTATCATTCTATCATTCTATCTATCTATTTATCAATCTATCTATCTATCTATCTATCATTCTATCATTATATCTATCTAGCTATCAATCTATCTATCTATCGATCATTCTATCATTCTATCTATCTCTCTATCTATCTATCTATCGATCTATCTATCTATCTATCAATCTATCTATCTATCTATCTATCTATCATTCTATCTATCTATCTATCTATCATTTTATCATTCTATCTATCTATTTACATCGCCGTTCACATCCTAGCAACAGACGCCTCGGCTGCCTCTCGGATGTTCGCTGATAGTCTCCTCCACTGAGTTCTATCTTCTGCTGTACTTGACCTCAGATAGTAGAGGTCGCTCTTGGTTTTGAGCTGAAGCACTAACCTCAGCAATGTTAGTGTATTCAGCAAGCTGGTATACGACTGTCACTCACCTCAGCAATGTTAGTGTATTCAGCAAGCTGGTATACGACTGTCACTCACCTCAGCAATGTTAGTTGATTCAGCAAGCTGGTATACGACTGTCACTCACCTCAGCAATGTTAGTTTATTCAGCAAGCTGGTATACGACTGTCACTCACCTCAGCAATGTTAGTTGCTTCAGCCAGCTGGTACACAAGTGTCACTCACCTCAGCAATGTTAGTGTATTCAGCAAGCTGGTATACGACTGTCACTCACCTCAGCAATGTTAGTTGATTCAGCAAGCTGGTATACGACTGTCACTCACCTCAGCAATGTTAGTTGATTGAGCAAGCTGGTATACAAGTGTCACTCACCTCAGCAATGTTAGTTGATTCAGCAAGCTGGTATACGAGTGTCACTCACGTCAGCAATGTTAACGTATTCAGCAAGCTGGTATACGACTGTCACTCACCTCAGCAATGTTAGTGTATTCAGCAAGCTGGTACACGACTGTCACTCACCTCAGCAATGTTAGTTGATTCAGCAAGCTTGTATACAAGTGTCACTCACCTCAGCAATGTTAGTTGATTTAGGAAGCTGGTATACGAGTGTCACTCACGTCAGCAATGTTAGTGTATTCAGCAAGCTGGTATAAAACTGTCACTCACCTCAGCAATGTTAGTTGATTCAGCAAGCTAGTATACGACTGTCACTCACCTCAGTAATGTTAGTTTATTCAGCAAGCTGGTATACGACTGTCACTCACCTCAGCAATGTTAGTTGATTCAGCAAGCTGGTACACAAGTGTCACTCACCTCAGCAATGTTAGTGTATTCAGCAAGCTGGTATACGACTGTCACTCACCTCAGCAATGTTAGTGTATTCAGCAAGCTGGTATACGACTGTCACTCACCTCAGCAATGTTAGTGTATTCAGCAAGCTGGTATACGAATTTCACTCACCTCAGCAATGTTAGTTGATTCAGCAAGCTGGTATACGATTGTCACTCACCTCAGCAATGTTAGTTGATTCAGCAAGCTGGTATACGACTGTCACTCTCCTCAGCAATGTTAGTTGATTCAGCAAGCTGGTATACGACTGTCACTCACGTCAGCAATGTTAGTGTATTCAGCAAGCTGGTATACGACTGTCACTCACCTCAGCAATGTTTGTTTATTCAGCAAGCTGGTATACGACTGTCACTCACCTCAGCAATGTTAGTTGATTCAGCAAGCTGGTATACGACTGTCACTCACCTCAGCAATGTTAGTTGATTCAGCAAGCTGGTATACGACTGTCACTCACCTCAGCAATGTTAGTTGATTCAGCAAGCTGGTACACAAGTGTCACTCACCTCAGCAATTTTAGTTTATTCAGCAAGCTGGTATACAAGTGTCACTCACCTCCGCAATGTTAGTGTATTCAGCAAGCTGGTATACGACTGTCACTCACCTCCGCAATGTTAGTGTATTCAGCAAGCTGGTATACGACTGTCACTCACCTCAGCAATGTTAGTTGATTCAGCAAGCTGGTATACGACTGTCACTCACCTCAGCAATGTTAGTTGATTCAGCAAGCTGGTATACAAGTGTCACTCACCTCAGCAATGTTAGCTGATTCAGCAAGCTGGTATACGAGTGTCACTCACGTCATCAATATTAGTGTATTCAGCAAGCTGGTATACGACTGTCACTCACCTCAGCAATGTTAGTGTATTCAGCAAGCTGGTATACGACTGTTACTCACCTCAGCAATGTTAGTTGATTCAGCAAGCTGGTATACGACTGTCACTCACCTCAGCAATGTTGGTTGATTTAGCAAGCCGGTTTACGACTGTCACTCACCTCAGCAATGTTAGTTTATTCAGCAAGCTGGTATACGACTGACACTCACCTCAGCAATGTTAGTTTATTCAGCATATTGGTATACGACTGTCACTCACCTCAGCAATGTTAGTGTATTCAGCATATTGGTATACGACTGTCACTCACCTCAGCAATGTTAGTTTATTCAGCATATTGGTATACGACTGTCACTCACCTCAGCAATGTAGTTGATTCAGCAAGCTGGTATACGACTGTCACTCACCTCAGCAATGTTAGTTGATTCAGCAAGCTGGTATACGACTGTCACTCACCTCAGCAATGTTAGTTGATTCAGCAAGCTGACTTTGACAGCAGTCGCTGGCCATCTTCAGGCAAGTTTTCAAGCCTGAACACAGATCACCTGGGATGCTCAGGTTCCTACACATGTCGTTGAGAGAACTAATGGTTTCATGGGACACATCCCCAGACAGTCTGCTGCCTGGTTGGATCGAGGAAGTCTCCTTGAAAACTACTTCGTGTGTTCTGGGGACAAAAGGGCAACGATGACCCTAGGTTTAGGTCCTTTTTGATGTATTATTTGGGATGATTGCAAACTGTTTTAGCTCGATGTGCAGTGTCATTTCGTGTAAAATTCATCTCGTGGGATTTATACAGGTACCTGTCTTATCAAGTCATGATGGTTTTTATGAGAATAATAATGATATCGAGGATAACGATGATGATAATAATGACAATGAGGGATAATGATAGAGATAGCGGTGAGAAAGTTGCAAAGAGACTATTCTGCTGCAGCATCGATGATTATCATAATAACGGCGATGATTTAGCTAAGGTTAACACGAACTAACTTTCATTTCCATTTATTGAAAATACACAAAATCTAATACACTCTAGTCTCTCAGGCGGACAAGATCCAGATAGCTTGTTGGAAGAGTTTGAGCTGCATATCTAGAGTTCCGAATATGGCGAGGACGTTTCATCTCAGTCAATCAGTTTCATTCTTTGCTTCACATATCCTTTAGAGAACTTGTGGGACGTAAAAAAAATAAAAATAAAAACTAAGTCGGAAAAAAAGACAGTATTTGAACTCACTTTTTATCTGCCCTAATTCTGCCGTCGTGATTTTCTGTGTGGATAAAGGCCATGGCGTAGAAACATAATGCAAAAGTATAGCGACTGTAATTTTCTTGAGGGTAGATGACGTTGTTGATGTAGCAGCTGTTTGGTGGTCTCGTTGGAAAAAGTGCGTCTTGGAAGCTCAAATTGTTCACCTTCGCCATAGTAAACCATATAGGACTTTTCTGCCCGTCTCATCTAGATCTAGATCTAGACTTCCCAGGAACCGAGTGGTCTGCAGAGACGGAGAGAAAGTAATTTCTACAGTCAACGAAAAGATAGGAATTTGTAGAGTTTATGGAAAGAAAGTAATTTGTACAGTCAACGAAAAGATAGGAATTTGTAGAGTTTATGGAAAGAAAGGAATTTGTACAGTTTACGGAAAGAAAGGAATTTGTAGAGTTTATGGAAAGAAAGTAATTTGTACAGTCAACGAAAAGATAGGAATTTGTAGAGTTTATGGAAAGAAAGTAATTTGTACAGTCAACGGAAAGAAAGGAATTTCTACAGTTTACGGAAAGAAAGGAATTTCTACAGTTTACGGAAAGGAAGGAATTAATTTTGTACGCTTTAAATGCGAGACGTACTGCAGCTTTCCAGATACTTATGGCGAGCGTCTTTCTTGGTGAGTGAGTTTTGAGTAGAGGCGGCTACGTCTTGTCTTAACTGCAACGCCAACAAAGTTACCTAGTGATTGCCAGTCCAAACCGCAACTCTTCATCTAATATAATAATGCAAGTAAACAGCTGGTAGATATTTAAAATATTCTTAATCTCCCTTTCCTATCGTAATACTCTTGACATCAAGATTAAAATACATCAGTTCTGGAAGTTGATCAAGCACAAGAACGATTGCCTTTAACATTGGACAGACTTTTAAAGATATTGAACCCACAGATCAAAATTTGTTATTTGGTAACAAGAGGTTAAAATCATTGCAAGTGCTTAAGAAGTGATGCTGGAACTCAAACTTTTTCCTCCGTTCTCGTGTGAGCCATATCGACCCTCACCACTGGAGTTGGTAACTGAACATGGTTTAAACACTAACTAGATCTAAGAACAATTTTGAAGGCAGTGTTACTATTACAAGTAGATAGATGCTGCTGTCGCAATTTTATTTATGGTATGAAAGAGTCAATAATAAAGTTCCACTCTCCCCCCTCCCCCCTTCCCCACCCTACCCACCCATGGTTTTTTAAATTTTTAGCTTTAAAATTAACAAGTGCCAAATTGTATAAACTATGAGGGAATCTAAAATATTTTTATGATGTTTATTGATAAAAAGCAAAAAAAAAAGACAATATTTAATCAAAAAGATAAACGTGTTTCTTGTTTTGTTTCTTTTAGAATGATCTCTTGAGTTTGACATTGTTTCCATATGAACTTTTTATTTTATAACTTTTTTAGAACAATATTATCATAAACAAAAAAAAATATCGATTTATGTTCATGTAGTAGATGGAAAAAGAACGGACTTTTTTTTTTTAAATCTTTTTTATTTTTATTTTTTTATTAAGAGAGAAAGAGTAGTCGACTGTTTTGATGGATGGAGCAAAAAAAAAAACTGTTGATACTCTTGATAATATCGGGCGCCTCAACCGAGATTCTATCTTGGAATGTTTGGGTTAGGTAATCTCGAACTGTCTCGCGGCTGTCTGTGTCTGGTTTACACACTGGGTTAGGTAATCTCGAACTGTCTCGCGGCTGTCTGTGTCTGGTTTAGACACTGGCTTAGGTAATCTCGGACTGTCTCGCGGCTGTCTCTGTCTGGTTTACACACTGGGTTAGGTAATCTCGAACTGTCTCGCGGCTGTCTGTGTCTGGTTTAGACACTGGGTTAGGTAATCTCGGACTGTCTCGCGGCTGTCTGTGTCTGGTTTACACACTGGGTTAGGTAATCTCGAACTGTCTCGCGGCTGTCTGTGTCTTGTTTAGACACTGGGTTAGGTAATCTCGAACTGTCTCGCGGCTGTCTGTGTCTTGTTTAGACATTGGGCTAGGTAATCTCGGACTGTCTCGCGGCTGTCTGTGTCTGGTTTAGACACTGGCTTAGGTAATCTCGGACTGTCTCGCGGCTGTCTGTGTCTGGTTTAGACACTGGCTTAGGTAATCTCGGACTGTCTCGCGGCTGTCTGTGTCTGGTTTACACACTGGCTTAGGTAATCTCGGACTGTCTCGCGGCTGTCTGTGTCTGGTTTAGACACTGGGTTAGGTAATCTCGAACTGTCTCGCGGCTGTCTGTGTCTGGTTCAGACACTGGGTTAGGTATTCTCGGACCTGTCTCGCGGCTGTCTGTATCTGGTTTAGACACTGGCTTAGGTAATCTCGAACTGTCTCGCGGCTGTCTGTGTCTGGTTTAGACACTGGGTTAGGTAATCTCGGACTGTCTCGCGGCTGTCTGTGTCTGGTTTAGACACTGGGTTAGGTAATCTCGGACCTGTCTCGCGGCTGTCTGTATCTGGTTTAGACACTGGCTTAGGTAATCTCGAACTGTCTCGCGGCTGTCTGTGTCTGGTTTAGACACTTGTTTAGGTAATCTCGGACCTGTCCCGCGGCTGTCTGTATCTGGTTTAGACACTGGCTTAGGTAATCTCGAACTGTCTCGCGGCTGTCTGTGTCTGGTTTAGACACTGGGTTAGGTAATCTTGGACTGTCTTGCGGGTGTCTGTGTCTGGTTTAGACACTGGGTTAGGTAATCTCGGACCTGTCTCGCGGCTGTCTGTATCTGGTTTAGACACTGGCTTAGGTAATCTCGAACTGTCTCGCGGCTGTCTGTGTCTGGTTTAGACACTGGGTTAGGTAATCTCGGACCTGTCCCGCGGCTGTCTGTATCTGGTTTAGACACTGGCTTAGGTAATCTCGAACTGTCTCGCGGCTGTCTGTGTCTGGTTTAGACACTGGCTTAGGTAATCTCGGACCTGTCTCGCGGCTGTCTATATCTGGTTAAGACACTGGCTTAGGTAATCTCGAACTGTCTCGCGGTTGTCTGTGTCTGGTTTAGACACTTGGTTAGGTAATCTCGGACCTGTCCCGCGGCTGTCTGTATCTGGTTTAGACACTGGCTTAGGTAATCTCGAACTGTCTCGCGGCTGTCTGTGTCTGGTTTAGACACTGGGTTAGGTAATCTCGGACTGTCTCGCGGCTGTCTGTGTCTGGTTTAGACACTGGGTTAGGTAATCTCGGACTGTCTCGCGGCTGTCTGTGTCTGGTTTAGACACTGGGTTAGGTAATCTCCGACTGTCTCGCGGCTGTCTGTGTCTGGTTTAGACACTGGGTTAGGTAATCTCCGACTGTCTCAAGGCTGTCTGTGTCTGGTTTAGACACTTCACGTTTATAACCTCGCTCTACTTAGTTTGCCACAACCTCACAAGCCATTGCAAAAAAATAAACAAGTAACTAAATAAAGAAATATGAATTCCATTGACGTATTTATCCACACTCAGTGGCCTGCTTTAGGGAAGTGACGGGATCTTTCACAGCGTAAGAATTAAATGTCATTTATTTTTTTTTTATAAATTTTTCCGAATAGTGGATTGTTAATACGAAAACAACTGGCGATGTCAATGGATATTTTTTTGCACAGAGTAAAAAGGTGCTGCAGGAAATGTTATTGTAATGATATTACAGAGCAACAGCCTTTTTAATACTGAGAAAGTTGCTAGTATTTTTAAGAGCCAAAATGTTTGCAGGCAAAGGTATTTCGTTACAAAGGACAAGAGCAAGAATAGATCTCATTATTAATTCATCATTTATCGCCTGAGAACTGTTTTTTTCCATCTCCAGTTTTGCTAAAACTATCAATAACATTCTATTTTTAAGAGCTGACAAAATGAATAAGCAAAGGTCTTTCTTTCTTCCTCTCTCTTTCTCTCTCTCTCTCTCTCTCTCTCTCTCTCTCTCTCTCTCTCTCTCTCTCTCTCTCTCTCTCTCTCTCTCTCTCTCTCTCTCTCTCTCTCTCTCTCTCACTTTTCAAAGCATTTTAAAGAGGTGGAGAAACAGATTCAAATGTTTCAATTTTCTCAAAAGTGAGAAACTAGAGCCGGAACAAGGCAACTCTCTGGCGACGCATTGTTCTCAGAGAGAAATTTTCTATTTTCGGCATTTAACGTTCTAATGAGAAGTTCTGTATTAAAAACTTTACGAACGCGATCAAGCATCAATAGAATTGGTTGTTTTCTACCATTTGATTGTAATATAATGGGCTGCCGTTGGAGAACGGTTATATTTCGTCTCTAGGGCCAGTGTATTAGAAAGGACTCATTGAAATTTTGTAAATGTAACAGATATGCTAGGGGAGAACCATTTATATATAACATTTTTTCCTCTTCCTGAAACTCTCTCATGCTAAAAGGTTCTAGATAGGGACGAAACACATCGGAGCTGTTAAGTTAGCTTCAGATTACAGATCAGGCATTCTACATAGTGTATATCTTATTCATGAAGGGCTTTTAAGGATTTTGATTTGCAGCTCTTTATGTTTTTGGGGCGACACAGAATATTCAATATCAACGCAGAATGACAGAATATATGAACAATAATTTGATGCATGATCTGAATCTGCATGTGAAGGCCACATAAGATATCACTTACAGCGTATGGAAAATGTTTCCATCATCATAAGATAGATTTTTAAATTTGAAATCAAAGTAAAATAACAGATTGGGTCGCTAATTAAATATCGATTACTCAGAATAAAGCTCACGAATCTAAAGCGCAAACAAAGACTTCAGACATCAGGCATAGGTTGATCTTTGTTTAATGTATACAAGTGGCCAGGAGAAAAAAAACGGCAGTAGTCACCTAAAAAAATTGTGAGAGTTAGGCTCTTAAAATATCTTTCAAAGGATAGTTTTGCTTGACTCACACTTTATTTTCAACTCACAAACTTATTTATTCATTTTGTAATATTTTACAAGCATCGCACCACTTGTTGGGACGAGATTTATCATGTCACATTCATTTTAGCAAGACTTCAAATTCAGCTGGAACTTCAACTTTATTCCAACCCAGTCATAAAGGACACAAATATGGGTGCAAGGTAAAATGTAACAAATGGATTCCACTAGCGGAAAAGAACTTGCAGATACAGTATCAGCAGTTTATAGGCATACAAGTACAGAAAAAATATCAGCAGAAATTAAAAATTCAGACGTACCTAAAAATAATGTGACCCATGTCGTTTTTGCCCTGGGCTCTTCATATATAATCTTGCAGAAGGTGGAACTGAAAAGAGAGGTCCCAAGTTAACTACACCAGCAACTGTTAGTGTTGATGTTCGAACCCGCTGACTGTCGTTGAGGTTGTCAAGACGACATTCTGACCCAGTAGTCACAGCTGCTGCTGTGTAGCATCGAAACGGAATTTGAGTTAGAAATTGGTTGGTTCATTTATATATGATTGATTTATTGAATGATTGGTGTACTGACTGGTTGGTTGGTAGGTAGATTGATTGATTGATTGATTGATTGATTGATTGATTGATCTACTAGGTGGTTGATTTATTGAATGATTAATGTATTGATTGGTTGAATGATTGATTGGTTGATTGAATGATTGATTGATTGATTGATTAGTTGGTTGAATGGTTGGTTGATTTACTAATTGGTTGAGAAAATTAAGAAGCCCAGTCAACCGTAAGCGGCGATAAGTTTGCTTTCCTCTCTTTTCTACCAAACTCCAATACCGGTTTAAATTTATCCTAAACTTTATATTAAATAGAAAAAAGATGTCAGCACATCAACTCTTTCCATGCATTCCCTATGTCAGGCGTTAATTAAACAAACGCTGAGACTTTGACAATATTTGGGTCTAGTTTAATAGCCAGGACTCTTAATAGAGAGCCGTAATTATTTTGGAACATTTCACATTACCTTTGCAGCTAAACGAATTAGATCTGACTTTAACTGTCAAATCAAATCAGAATAATCCGTAGTCCTTTTTAGCCGTCATTATGACTTAGGTAGATGTTTCGGTTTTAAATTAGAATTAAAAAAAAGAATCTAGGGTCTAAATTACAGCACACTTTGCTCAAGTTTCAAGTAATATTTGTTCCTAAGTAGAGAGTTTTGGTTGAAAATATAAATCGTTATGACAGATTATTTGTTCGTTATTAATTCAGCTTTTACGAGACAGATTGTTTTCAAAATGCACTACTGTTGTCATTTTGAGTAGACTGTCTAAATACCGCTAAGGTTTAATTCTAGATTATGATGTTGTATAATTCATACAAGCGATAAAAGAAAATCAATATAACTGGAATCGTGTGTGTAGGAAAAAAAGGACAATCGCAAAGTGTTTCTAAATATTTGACGAAGTTCTTGATTTTTTTTCCCTATGTAGCAAAACTTTTTGAAAAATCTAAATAGATTTAGGTGAGCATTTTCATGTATAAAAGAAATACATGACTGATTTATACCTTTTCTCCATAACTGTTTTATATGGTCCAGCTAGATATCTCGTGATTAATTTGGTTAACTTTGTATTTTACTAAAGTAAAGCAGTTTTTGATACTTAATAAAGCTTATAACATCCTCAAAGTAAAACTCACATTCACATTAAAATACCACCAAAATCCTGTGAAGACTAGAAAAGACACTGCCAGTGACTCTAGCTATAAACAAGGCTTATGTGTAACTGAAACTGTAGCCTTGTGAGTTGCTTTTTTTTTTCCTTTCACAGTAACATAGCAGTGTTTTCTCTCTCTCTCTCTCGCGATAGGTTCAGAAAACGAACTTTCAATAGGCCATTTCGTTTGAGAGACAACGGCAACTGGCGGACTGTTCTATCTGCGTTTGGCTTTAATCTGCGCGAGGCTAGAATCTAGTTCTATTGGATGCGGCAGATAATTTTTGGACAGGGCGAGAGTCACAATTGCTGGCTTTCTGGTGTTGATTCCAGAGAACTGGCGCTTGCACTGTGCAATGAAAATACATCGTCCTAACGATGTGAGAGTCTAGACAAAGACTCAGACATGTCCCAATATCAAGACCGTTGCTAGGACTGAATAATTGATATCGTATATTAAGTTCATATCATACGCCTGAAGCTTAGCCTGGTCGTTTTAATCTGATATTATCGTAAACAAGAGAGGATGACTTTTCATTCTCTCATTTGTTTTGTCGGTCGTTGTGTTTTGTTACGTTTACAGAATGGCGTTGCTTTGATCTATGTCTTTATTTTTTTTTTTCATTTATATTTTTGGAGGAGTTGGTTGCTTGTTGTTGGTTTTTTTTTGGGGGTGTGGGTGTGTAGGTGTGTGTGGTTACGGGAGGAGAAAAGGGGGGTATTACACAATATGGACTGTTTCGACAAAACTGGTAGATGGTTGGAAAGAAAATTAAATACATTCTTGGAATTAATAAAATACTCTTTGGGTCTTTGACTAGTTTGACGTTGCCATTGTTGTCCAAGTGATCTTAGACGTATATATTATAATATATATATATATATATATATATATTAATATAATTTTTAGATAGAAAACAAAACGGATGAGAAAAGGGCAAGACATGAAAGAGTTTGTCCCTCACCTAGAGATGTTTCTATCTACTACCGGTACGAAGGAAAGCCTCTCATTATATATATATATATATACATATATATATATATATATATATATAAACACACACAGAGAAAGAGAAATGAGGGGGGACAGAGTGAGAGAGAGAGAGAGACAGAGACAGACAGACAGACAGACAGAGACAGAGTTGCATTCCAACACCATAAATTTTGTTTCTCATAGATGTTATTTGTTTTGATCTCAGCGAAAGTGACTCTTCGTGTGTCATTTAAGGCAAAACAGAACTTATGTTATCCAGCCTGGTCTTGCTAAGAGTTAGTCCAATAACCTGAGCGCACGCGGCCAAGCTCAAAACATTTCACGTTCCTATTATTTTTTTCCTTAACACGTCTCGATGCTGGCAAGAAAAATAATCCGAGAGCAGTTGTAATTACCAT
>JAWDGP010001626.1:142500-187500 GCA_033675545.1 Elysia crispata
AAAAATGCATCCTAGACTACACCTGTATTTTAAATTCGAGCCTAGATGAAGATTACTACTCGTAAAGTATCGAAATAAGGGCCAAAATCTTAACAAGTTCTAACTGAAAGTAGACTGGTAATGTCTAGATCTATCTTCGAATTCGTTTGTATTAGATAGATTTAGATGTAGGGAAATCCTAAACCTTGCCTAGCTAGATTAGATTCTTGATGAAGGGTCTAGATACAGATTTAGATCTAGAATATTATTGCGAATAGAATCTAATTTAGTTGTAGATTATCTAGATCTAGAAAAATCTACATCTATCAGCAGACAAAAATTTGACCATGCATCAGACCAAAATTAGCAGCAGCAGCTGCTGCAGATTAATAGTTGCTACAAAATTCCTACTAGATTCTAGATCTAGATCTCTCTTTATACTTAGTCTCAATGAAATTACTTTTTTCACGGCCACTTCCACACAGTTTATGGAACATAATTTGTTGGTTGAGCTTAGGCCTAGTTATAAATCTATATGTCAACTGTTGTCTACAAGTTGCCAATCCTATACCACTTTTATGGACATCAGTAAACATATTCTTAGTGTTAATGAATGTAGAACGATTTTTGGAGATAAAATCCAGTGCTTTTCTTTTCTTTTTTTTTTTGTCTATAGATCTAGAAGTAGATTACAGTGACTTAGATATCTAGGTCTAGATCTACTTGTTATGGATGAGTGGAACCCAAGGTCAGGCAATAATAAGGCTATAAAAATTTATCTTGATTAAATTTAAATTTAGATCCCTCACGAGAAGGGTAGCAAGATCTTTAACTTGTAAGACGCTTCATTAGGCAGACTACAAGTAGAACATAATTTGTCGTTAACTTTTTCTACGAAAAATAGTACATGGTGTATGGGTTTAGAAAAAGGAAGGCTTTATATAGAGTCACACTCTACATAGAGTCACACTCTACATAGTGCCGGACACTATTCAGAGTCACACTCTACATATAGCCGGACACTATTTAGAGTCACACTCTACATAGAGCCGGACACTATTTAGAGTCACACTCTACATACTCTACATAGAGCCAAACATAACATACATGTAAATCTACATAGACCGCGACACTATGTAGAGTAACACTCTAAGAAGATTTGTAATTGGCTGGGTTAGGATGCACGATGCAGTACATGTACGTAAATAGGTGAAGAAAGTGAACTCTCATAACCGTTATGTTTTTTAAAGTGTGTTTTACTTACTCCTTCTATAAGAGTTTGACTTTGGTTGTTACTTATGTTAGGTTTCCAAATTCAAAATCAGATAGTAAATCAATTTTTAAATTTAATTTACATATGGTGCATTGCTAAGTAAGGAAACTCAAAAACTATCAAGCATATTATGAGGCTCAGTAGGTCAATATTTAAGTGCCTGTAACTCCTTATTTACAAATAATTTTAAATACTTTAAAGAAGGAAAGTAGTTAGGCCTTTTGTGAACATTACTCAAAATAAATTTCTTGCCCGTCACAAAAGTATTGACAGAGTTATTGCCCTTTATTTTTAGTTATCGTTCTTTTCATTAAACTAAACTACATGTACGAGTATTTACCGCTTGTGAATGCATATTTTGAGTTGAGTTGAATAGAAGAAAATGTCATGCTTAGTTGATGATCTAAAATGGATGTCACAGTCTGAGATTTTTAATACTCAAAACATGGGTTATTGCCCTTGATATCACTATGTTGATGAGAAAAGCCAATGAATCAGTTTCCAAGTATCAAATCTTAAGATACCATGAACCAACTTTAGCTGTTTTAACCATTCAAGTGAAGTGTATCATTTTGTTTAGCAACTGCTTTGTTGAAAAGTAAAGACTTTTGTTACTTTAAACGTGAAATCAAGTAAGAAATGATGTGTTAAAGTTTGGTTTAAATATTCCGCAACCACTTTTAAAGCAAGCAAGCATGACCAGACAGAAATTAAAAAAAAATATTAAAAAGTGAATATGGTTTCACAGTTATGTTTATAGATTATGTTCATAATATGATACATGGTTAATCGTGGAATATTAATAACTGCTGTAAAAATATGAAACTATCAAAAATATAAACCTTATTAGAAATGATTTTGACATACAAAGAAGAGCTCAAAAGCTATATAATTTCAGTAAATTTTAAAATACAAAATCCATCAAGTGTTTATGTCATCTAGACACTGAGAGTTTAAAAGAAAAAATATTCAATTTCATGCCAAAGAGGCATTAAATGGCATAAATTTTATTTTTAACAAAAAATTCAGAATGTCTCCAATATTGAGCTAAATTACAAAATAAGAACTTAACATTTGTCATTCAAACCATAGTAGTATACAAATTAGCATTATTCTTCACATTAATACCGATTAAAACATGATAAAAGAAACAAGATACATCACAAAAAGGACAATCGATTGGTACTGAAGTCAAAGTCTTCGTAGGCCCTACATAGACATGATCTAACATTTCAATGGATTCATTGCATAAATTGTGCTAGAACATTGTTTAAGTCTTTACAGTTCCGGTACCATCAAATTTTGTAAACCCAAGCTTCATTAATTTGGCTCTAAACTTTCATGAAAGTTTTCACTACCAACATTGATCTCGATC
Organism: Elysia crispata; assembly: GCA_033675545.1. Lineage (NCBI taxonomy): Eukaryota > Metazoa > Mollusca > Gastropoda > Plakobranchidae > Elysia > Elysia crispata. Next base: position 145,128 of record JAWDGP010001626.1, read on the forward strand.
AACCACTATAATATTTTACATGTACATATAGTTTCTTATAAACATACTAAAGAAGGTCTAGTCGAGGCAAAATCAAGGAACGTAGTTTTTTTTGGTACGATTAAAACTGTAGTTCAAAGCTGTCTAGAGTGGCAAAAAACGACCCAACGGCAAAACGCTCCATTTAACTTCACTTACAGCTACGGTAATCTAAATTTATTCGAATCTACTCTTGTTACTTTTCAAATAGCTTTTAAGATGGCAACGTTAGCTCTCGATCTAAATCTCCTCTCGCTGGATGTGCATTCGCATGGATAGTAGGCTACTGGCAGTGGCAGGCTGAGGCTGGCGCTGAGTGGCGCAAAACTGGTCTTTGTCTCGTAGTCTTTTGTTTCTGTCACAGAAGAGCTCAGCTGTTACTCTGAATAGTGTGCAGAGCTCTATCAGTCTATGTAGAGTGACACTCTATATAGTCACTTCGTTAGAAAAATCTATCTTCTAAAAAGATTCAAGTCTATCGAGAATTATGTAGATCTAGATCTAGATCTAGGCCTGCTCCAATGACTATTTTTTAGTTTTAATCACAAATCTTTCTTGTGGGCTTGATTTAGATCTAAAGTAGATCTGTATATTTTGCGTTTAGTAAGAAATGTAGAAAAAATTTAGAAATAAGGTCTACAGATCTTACTCATAATTTTATTCATGCATGTTATATGTTAGATGTGATCAAGCTAGGAAAAAAGATCTAAGCTATGCTCATAATAATTTAAACATCTTCTGAAGAGCACGTAAACTTTATTGTTCTGACTCCGACTGAGTGTTTAAACTGATAAAAAACCTTATACCCTCTTTACCTCTTTGCAGGATAGGAAAATTGTAAAATGAGTAGCCACAGTCACAGTGTAGATTCTCTGGCAAGTTTTCTGTCTCTTTGCCAAACCACGGTTCGCGGAGATGAGGAAGGCACAAAGAATGCCTTAGCCAGCAGGGCTAGGAAAATAGTGGATGTTCTCAAGCTTAATCTCAGCGGAACGAACCATCTTATTTTGGACGGCCGACACCCCCTAGTAGAAGCATGCAGGGCAGGAAATATGAAAATTGTCGAGGTTTGTAAGATTCGCTAGGTGCCCTTTTTTTTTCATCCCTTGAAGTTAATAATAGTACATTGTTACTTGTTAGACTAAAACTTAAGAATACAAGCACTATTTAATATCCTTTTTTACAAAAAGTACGGGCACTTTTTTAATGTTTTATATGTAATTTTATAAATATCTTTTTTTTTCTTAAGATTTTCCAACTCTTACCATTGTTAAGGTCATGAGATTTCACCAACCAGTCACAGGAAAACAATTATTATATCACAAAAGATTACACAATGGGAAAAATGTATCATCAGAGTGTCAGACTCTTGTGTATGTTAAATTGATGAATGAAAGTGCAGTTCTGGTGATTTTTCTATAAACTGTTTTCTTAATGTATTACACGAATAAATTTAATCTGAAATGGGTGAAAATGCAATTTTGCAGTTTTTTGCAAGGGGTTCTTATTCTTGAAAAAAATTGAGTGTCCAAATAATAATAAAATTAGATGCTCATTTTATAGCACTTATGATCCATGAAAAAACATGCTCAATGCTTTTTACAATCAAATGGGTTCAGTTAGAGCTGTTAAAGCTAAATAAGAATATTGAACACGGCTGTTTGCTCTAACGCTCAGGGCAGGAATTTAGTTTTGGGGACCGGCAAGAATCCCCTTTGTGCTTATGAGACGATTTTAATTAAACGGGCGGCTTATAGGTGTAGATTTATCACCTGCAGGTAATTTGATCTGACAGGCGGGGTCAACGTTTTCGGGTCTGTGCCTACACATCGCGGGCGCCGCTTTCTGCACTAGAAATCGGTCGTAAATGCGGACATTCCATTCAATTTGTTACTAAATTCTAATTTTAAAGATAGACAAGTGTAGTACCATTTAAGAGATCTTTTTCTGCTGTACAAGACGCACTAAAATTCATTGTCACATTGCTTCGCATCGCGTTTTTATCAATTCCTTTCTGTGATACGTGCTTTTGAGGAAAATTTTATGTTAAATTCTAACTAATTTCCCAATTATTTTTTTTCACATTTACATCCCGCGGTGGTTCTAAATACAATTTATGCCTTTACTTTACTTATGATTTAATTAAGCGTGTGTGAAAAAAGCTTAACTGACTCTGTTAGTTTTTTTTCAATGATTTTTTTACTTTTTAGTGTGTAACCTGCCAGGGTTTCTATCATATACACTTATATAAAATACATGTAATAACGGTTCTTAGAAAGGTGGATATTTAACTTAAAGACATAATTTTAATATATAGAAACGAAGAAACCAGTCAAACAAAGTTAGAGGCTGAGAGAGACGGAGTTAGATCTAAGTATCGAAAGATACAAATGACTGTAAATAAAGAAATAAATAGTATAGAAAAATGAACCACAAACCCAGATCTAGCTCGAGACAAATAAGACGAAGGACTTGAAAACATGCTTTCAATTATGTCATCGTATTTGTTGGTCTCGATGTAGATCTAGGTTTGTGGTTCATTTTTCTATACTATTTATTTCATTATTTACAGTCATTTGTATCTTTCGATCCTTAGAACTAGCTCCGTCTGTCTCTGCCTCTTTCAGTGTTTGACTGCCTTCTTTATTTCTATAGTATAACACAGGAAGAGAGATAGTTCTGGGAGAGAAGGATAAAACGAAAGAGAGAGATAAAAAATGAAAGAGATAACAATGAAGAAAGAAAGTTAATGCATGAGAGCAAAGTAGAAACCTGTAGAGAGAAAGAGAGAGAGACACACACACACAGACAGAGAGAGAGGGAGAGATAGAGAGAGAGAGAGAGAGATTCGCACATGAAAAGAAGAAAATAGAAGGAGAAGAGGAATTATACAGAAAAAAGTGAGAAAGGAAGGGTATGATGAAAAAGGGGGTTAGAATTAAAAGAAGATAGAGAGAGAGTAAAATGATGTGGAGGCTTAAAAAATAGTAAAACTTATTTTTTTTTACATGTTTAGGTGAAGTGTCGATATAAAATCTTATAATAAGCTATGAGAGACATTTTCGCTCATTACTTGAGTTGAACCTGTCGTCATCAGTGACTTCTCTTACCTGGACATGAATAACATCGCATGCAGGTTTGAAAATATATAAAAAAAATTCTTCGATCTTGATCTTGACGTCGGAACGCCAATAGAGCCTTTTAAGATATTCACCAGATAAAGACCAGAACCTTTTGTCTTTTCATTAATCCTTTTTTGAAACTATATCTCGTGGACTGTTGAAGATATTGATGGTTTACTATTAACTTTCAGTATCTGTGTCATCATGACCTAATAAAAACCGGCATTTAAAAATTCCTGTCTAAGTCTTTTAAAAAGTTTTTTTTAGAAATTTTAAAAGTCCATATAAATAAAAAGTATCTTAAGTAATTAATAAGACATTTCTTGGTCTTCAAAATTCAATTTGACGGCTAAAAGTTGCTTTGTTTTCAATAGGAATACATACAAAAAAACAGATCTAAATTTAGCCATGCCGAGGAGGCTGGGTAAACTAAGCCAAAATTCACATGGGCATGGCGGGCTTCATGGGAAAGGCCGGGCGAAAACTAAACAAACACTGGCAAACAGCTGTGTGAATACAATATATATATATATGATATCATGTAGGGCCTATGTAAATGGCATGGCAATTTCACATACCATGTAAAATTCTTGCTACAATTACAATTGCTGAACAGGTGTTTTTTCCAACATTATATATCTGTTTGAAAATTTCAAAAGTGATTGTTGTTGGAAAATTGCTCCATATTTTAGGTCTTAAGTGATACGGATACGGATTATAGGAAAGCTAGCCTAAAAATTTGTAGTGTATTTGGGACATGTAGGATACTTTTTTATCGGACGCAGATTTAAAATACCTGGGACAAGTCCAAGGAGTTTTTTATTTCTTTGCTCAGAAAATAATGGTGCTAGTCGTTCCATTTTTTTTTCTCACCTTCACTTCAGAATCTAAGTTAATCTGAGGATTTTTTTTTTCTTATTCTACTCTTTCAACAATGAGCTCTGTGACTCTTAATTTAGTTTGAGCTTTTGTTCCAGTAAATTTAATCAGTGAATTTGATTTATGGTTTGAGTTGCTAACAATTTTCAGCTTTTGATGCAATTTATAATTAACAGATGTTTGTGAACAGTGGAGCCAATCTGAACTTCGTGGATCCAGATGGAAGGTCACCACTCTACGCAGCCATTGTGGGTCGCAACTGCTCTTTGCAGGATATCAGGCAGCTGGTGCGCTGGGGAGCAGACGTGAATCTACACCGAGACGGAAAGTTACCCCTCTTTGCATCACTTTATTGCATGGGCACTGAGGTGGGTCTCAATTTGTGCCACGTAGTGAAGGACAGCTTTATTGTGTGTGTTTATGTACTTGGCGTAATGTTGTGGAAAGTATTTAAAGCCATTGTTTCATGAGCATTAAAATTAGTCATTACTGTCACTCTTGCTGACAGAAACCCAATAACCTAAACCAATAACCTAGCAGGTCTAATTCAGTAGTGGTTTTGTCTTCGCCTCCCCAATGTATTCATGGCAGACGTGTGGCCTTTGGATTTGTTTTAAATGACAGTTTGAATGTCACAATGAGGCAGCAATAGCTGTCAATACATTTGTCAATTATGTGCACTTTATCCAACTTCTCTCTTAACTTTTGCTTGGAGGCAAGAGTAATTCTTTGGTGAAAATGGGGTTCAGAGACTTTTTATGCTGTCGACACGACTTTAGTTGGCTGTTTGTGTTGATTTTCACTCAAGTCCTTTATTTTTTTATTTTTTTTTTTTAATCCTGACACTCGAGGAGAAAATTGAATTTATCCACGAGGCGGAAAAGGAATGGAGGAAACAGACAGATGTAGCATGTGACTTTGGAGTCACAGGAAAAATGGTCTTGACACTAATGAAGAGCAAATTTTAATAACAAAATATTTTTTTTATTTTGGCTAGGCTAGAATAAAATCAAAGATAGAAAAAAAGCAAATTTTTTTATTTTAAAGTTTAAAGATTAATAGACTATAATGTTTAAAAAATTAAACTAAAAACATAATATTAGTAGATTACATGATATTCACTATAACTGTTCTTTTTTTTATAAGGGAGGTAACTTTATGATTAACTTCAACTCAATTTTTCACATATGTCAATCTTAATAGTTATGTCCCCTAAAGATTGAGGTAAGCTGTGTTGACTGTATACAGCATACTTTGCATCTATTTTTTTTTTCCTTGGATTCCTCTGTATTTTATGCTTCAAGGGAAGGTAAAATCACTAAATTGCTCCATGATTTAACCTCTATTGCAATATGTAAATTTATATTATGAATTCTTTGAAAGCTTATTTAAAAAGAAAATTAAAAAAACGCTTGAGTTATAGATTTCTAAAATACAGCCATGACTTCTCTCTTTCTTACCCAAACTCTAGTGCTGTAAAACATATAAGTTTATCTCTTACAACTTATCATCGCTTTTTAACACACTATTTTGGACATTATTTCTTGTGTCATTTGAAAATTCAAGCAATTTCATTTTATTATTTTTTTTGTTGTTCAATTTGTCCATATTCAATGCTGACTATCAAGTTAGTAAATTATGAAATAACTCTGAATTGTCGTTTAAAGAAATTTTTCATTTTTAGTCTGATCAAACAAAAAGATTGTTTTTTATTGGTCCTTCTGGATTTTTTACCTATAAGCCATAGAATTTCTCTTAATTTTAAATGTATGATTGCTTCCAGGTGTCTCGCCTGTTGATTTCTGAAGGTGCCGATGTGAACAATGTGGTCCTGACGTGCTTCTGCTTCATTGAGTCTGTGTTTGCCTTGAACACCACTCTTGTCATGGTCATGTCTGGCTTCCAACTCCAACAGTTTGAAGATCTGCCAGCTATGGTTTGTCTTGCTCTTGAAATAGTGTTGGCTGGACTTTCGCCAAAGACCTTCTACCTGTCAAGTGGAAAAAGACTTCCTACTAGAAGTGGCAATAGCCAGCGGTACCAGATGCAGGAGGAAAGTTTGATGTCTGCTGAGCTTGCTATGTTGTGGAGGCTCCAGCACTTGTGCTTGTGTCTGGGCTTCAGGGTGGACCGCTCCTGTGTAGAGTGTGCTATAGAAGAGGTAAAAGAGCAGCTTGAGGTGGAAGAATTCACCGTACCTTCAGACGATAAACTCATAGCTCAAGCTGACGAGAGCGTGCCCGGGGTTTCAAACTTTACGCGAAAATATCACAGTTTTGCTGTGGAAAACCAGGGCCCAGAGGAAACAGTTCTACCTGAAAAGTTTCCACTGCAACAAGTCTCCACTGTAAACATCTCTATGGATAGCAACAGAGAAACAGAGACAACTATACAACAGCAAGCAGCAACGGATGATGTCGCTGAACATACTTCTCCTAACACCAGCTCTAGCCCAGAATCAGCTCGTATAGACATTTTAAGAAATAAACTGTCCCAGTTGCTGTGGATACAGAGGTTTCAGGCAAGTCCGTTGCCCTTGACCTATTTGGCAAGGATGAGCATCAGAGCATATCTAAGCCAACCAACAATCAGCAAAGGAAAACATATTGATAATGCTATAAGCATTTTGCCAGTACCAAGAATTTTTAGGGACTTTCTAGCACTTTCAGATTATAGAAAAAGTATGGATTCCTTACTGTAAAAAATTATATTTTTTTCGTCAGTCTCACATCTTTTGATAGTATTTTTTTTAATACATTTTTGAGGCTTTTGCTTATTTCTTGAATATTCAATATTCAAAATACTTCTCATTTTTCACATCTTTGACCCTATGTGCACAATTATGACAATAGCTTCTCTCATTTTAAAAATGTTATCTGCTTTAAATACAGTTTTAGGGATGATCAACTGTCTCCTTACTTTCAAGTTGTAAAACTTTTCTTCTATGGTTTAAAACTATATCCAGGGGGGTTAAAATATAGAAAAATGAGTTTCCATTGCCTTTGAAAACATTTCTGGAGTTACATTTTACAGATTGTTTTACGTTTGAAAAATTATTTCTAGTCATTTCGTATTTGTTTTGTTTATCTTGAGAGGAGTTACAATATTGTTTTTTTTTTCAATCATAAATTATATCTGAAAAGGTTTAAACTTTTCAATTAATATTCAAAACCATTGCTTTTGTTGTTGTGTTTTTTTTTCATTTAATTTAGGGCGTCATGCTACTTCAGTGTAGTTGTACTAAATCCTCTTTTTAACTAAACCCTACCTAGCTGATCTACCTAGATCTAAAGTGTAGATATAGTTCTTACCCTAGTTCTCTCAATCTGCAACTTAAAATTTAAGTCATTGATTCCGTCTTTGCTTGTTGGATCAATTTTCTGTGCATTTTATTTTTAAAAGTTGAGTTTATCTCCAAGAACTGGTGAAATTTATGCATCTCATTTTTAAGTCTAGGCAAGTTTGGATGGAGAGAATTTAGTGAAGAAGCAGTCTTGACACGCAAAATTAGTGGATACATTAACTCGATATGTGACAAAAAAAAAAGAACTGCAATGGATCATATTAAAATCATGTAACTTGCACCATCGTCAAGGTCTACTCTAGGTTTTAAGAGGGTGTTGCCTTTATTGAAAAACATTTCTCAATCACACAAAAGTTTTGTATGATATTTTATAAGATATAGAAAAAAAAAGTTTGGTAAAAGTTCTCATTTATCACACAATCGGCAGGGCTTGTTTTTGGGCTTTATGTAAGCTAAAGGTTGCGCAAAATGTTTTTGTCGTTGCTGTTGTTTTGTTTCTAATGAAACTATTCCAATTAGACTGCATAGTGTTTAGCAACCAAAATAATTTAAAATCATAGATGTTGTGATATTGTTTTACTGAAACACAAAAAGTTATGATCTTGATTTTGTTATAAATATAACTGTTACAATGACCTGTGTATTTTTTGCAATGCTTAAATTTATTGTGTATGTGTGATAAATCTGCTATTGTATTGATCAATTTATGTAAAAAAGAATTTTTTAAAAGATTTCAAAGCCTTTTGCAAAATGATTCCTAGTTTTGTTGAAAAACAGTCTTTTAAGATAATTGATGAATATTTTTATCACCTATATACAAGCCTTTTGAAAACTTTAGGTTTTGTATTTTCTTCAATTTTGTAGACTCCAAATATTGATAGCAGATATTTTTTTACACATATCTGAAGAAAAACCAACTTCCCTCTAGTTAACCTAAAGCCAACACAGGGTTTCTTTGAGGTGACTGGTTTAATGCAATGCTTTGCTGCACTTCAATAAACATGGGTAGTGCTCCTGGAGAGAGCAAATGCTGAAACCCAACTGGTTTGGAAAATTACATGCTATAAAATAGCAAATGGTGCATAAACAGCTATGCTGAACAGATCAATAAGAAATAAGCATCTGATTTCATCATGTGATATATCTAAGACTCTAATGTCTTTCCAAGATAGTATGAATTTGCTTCTGTCATTAGATGTAGGCTGCTTCCTTGCCATCACAATTTCTACATAAAAAAACCTGAGAAACATTTATCTCATGACGTTTGTTTTTATATGCAAATAAATTGTAAACTATTGTGTACATAGGAAGATATAATCATGAAGCACTCTGTGATGTTTTATATTTCATTCCCTTCCCTCCTAACTCTGTAAATTTTGCCTCTAATATTTATCTATTTATTTTACTATGTGTATATATGACTGTAAAATACATTAAAACCATTAGTGCTGGTTTAACATTATCAGATCAATGAGCTGTTACATTGTTACTTTAGATGAATTGTCCATAATGTGTAGCAATGCCACAAAATGAGATATTTTGGGGCCGAAAAATATTTGGGTAAAAGCGATTTTCCTAAAGAAAGCTTACAATTTCTACTTTTTTATTACAGCTGTAATTTTTAACTTTCATAATGTTTCAGAAGTAAAAGCACATTAAATAGGGAGGATTTCAAGCTTACTTTAGAAAAAGGGCATTTTTCCAAATACATGTATAGAGATACCACTTTTCCACCAATTTTAAAATTTCCATCAGTCAGGCAATTTCTAAAATTGCCGGTAAACCTAATCTTAAGTGGAAAAATGTTTACTTTTGTTTTACAGGTCAGTGGCAAAGTTCTTGTTTTCTTGAAATTTAGGAGTAAGTTAATGAAGTGATTAATTGGAATTGAATTATAGGGTAGGGTATGTGTGTGAAAAAGTTAAGGAAAAATTTTCAGTCTTGGGTGGCATTTTTGTAATTGAGATAAACAAAATATCTTCCCATTTCAGTCAAATTTAACAGCTTTAGCAAATTGAATCAATTAAATTAATTAGTACATTGCATCAAAATGCACACTAAGTTAACTGCAATAAGTTGGATATCCCAATAGGTTACTATATAAAGTCCTCCAATTGTTATTAGGTTGTATGCTTAGCTAGGTAACCTCGCCAAGAACTGGCTCTAATCCCTAACGTTGTCAAGACCCGTAAAATGGTGTGTGATAACCACAACCTCCTCAGAGGTACCGGCAACTTCAGTTGAGTAGACGATCCCGAGAGTGCCTATATGGCGGAGCGTCAGGCTGAAATCCCTCTTTTTAATTTTAGTTTTATTCTTCACCTACATGTACATGTACTTACCATGCATGCTATTTTGTCACTCGAATATATTTCTTGAAACAAAGAAATTAATCAAATAAATCGATCCTAGCAGTGCCTATGTGGCAGAGCTGAAACCCTTCACCCCCTTTTTTGCATTTTATCTGAATTTTTTTTAATTTATAAATTGGGCTTTTTTTGTTGTTTGGGTGTTTTTTTATGTTTTTTTTTCAGTTAATTACACCCTATTTCGAAAGAAGAAACAGAAGGAGGCACAGGACTAAACCACCTGGAAACAAAAGTAAAATCATTAAGTATGAAATATATCTACGAGGCTATAGAAGAAAAACATAAGTACCCTTTGTTCGAGCATTAAGGTTGCTCAAATGTAAGAGGAGAATAGCCGACCAAACATGGAATAAAAGGAAATAGGAGAGTAAACAAACAAAAGAAATCCAACTCAAAAAGAAACGAAAAAAAAACAAACCAAATCAGATAAAGAAAGAGAAACATACAGAAGAGACAGACGGAAACCAACCAGGATTGTATGGAATCCAAAACTAAAACAGCGCAAGCACTGAATGGGATCGCTTGGGGGAGCGAAACTCATCAGAGTGGAGACTGAAACAAGAATGACGAGAGAAGATGAATAAAACCAAACAATCAACAACAGAAAGGAAAAAAACACTCGGACAAAAGACACGGAAAAGCATTAAAAAAAAGTCACTGGCCGGTCAAAAAAAATAAACAGTCGAAGCAAGAGAAAACAAATGGGACCATTTGGGAGAATGGATCCCTCTAATGGAACAAACAAGAAGCAAAAGATAATCAGACCCAAAAGAGATCCAAAATAAAAGAAAACAGAAGGGAAGAAAAAGGTGCAGGGAACAAGAAAAGAAAAAGAAATAGGAAAGAAAAGGGAAAAAAAAAAGAAAGAAAATGAAAAGCAAAAGAACAAGAACGGAAAATAACGAAAAAAAAATATAAAAAAGAAAAAAAAGAATAAAGAAAAAGAAGAAGAAGCAGGGCGAGAGAAAGGTTTTTAAATATCAAAGGAAAGATGTAGAGCAAATAAATAAGTTTAAAAAAAAATTATACGGACGTATAGGCGAGGATGAAAAGACCATACAGGAAAGCACTGGCTGTTTAAACAAACGCAAATAAGTTATGCACCAAAAACGGTTAACTTTAAAGGAAGAAATAAGGAAAATAAACAACAACAATAAGCTCTATAAGCCTCACGCTAATTTTGACCTAACACTAGATCCCAGTGACAAGGCTAAAAGAGGAAAGTCCACATGTGGCAGTCAAAACAAAAAAAAAAACATGAGGAGTGACGAGCTAGAAGCAAACTGACTCTTGTTCCTACAGGGATCTTGACTCAACAGAGTCCGAACCTGTAGGATAAGAGAACCTCCCGGAAGCAGCCTATCTCGAGAAAAAGAAAAAAAAATCGAATGTGACATCAAAACACCGAAGCAGTTAAAAAAAAAAACAGTGAAGAAAAGGAAAAGAAAAAAAAAAAATATATATATATATATATATATATTGGATCTGTTAGTAAATTTCTCAGCCACAATTGTAATTGTAGATTCATGGCTGATTTCAGATTACTTAAAAATTTAGTTGCATTTGCTGGTAATTTTTTTTTTAGGCTCAGATCGACAGGTCAGATACAATATCACTGATTTGCTATTTCTTCTACCTTCCATTCGTGTTAACAAGTTTGATTATTACAATGTGCATGTTTTTAGAACTTATTGTTACAAATTAAAATCATATATAATATATATATATAGGAAAACAGATTTTAATTTGTAACAATAAGTTCTAAAAACATGCACATTGTAATAATCAAACTTGTTAACACGAATGGAAGGTAGAAGAAATAGCAAATCAGTGATATTGTATCTGACCTGTCGATCTGAGCCTAAAAAAAAAATTACCAGCAAATGCAACTAAATTTTTAAGTAATCTGAAATCAGCCATGAATCTACAATTACAATTGTGGCTGAGAAATTTACTAACAGATCCAATTAAATTGCACCAGGTGCCTGATAGTTCAACCACTTATTTTCACCTGCATCATTCCATCAATGTAGAGTTTGTAAATTGACCCTTGATTTCTATGACGAAATTGTTGACAGAGAGTAAAAGATGCTGAGAGCATGGGACATACATAGTAAGTTTTTACTTTTAGAGTGAAAGAGGGGTTGGAGAAATAGATGGATAGACAGTCGTATAAAGCGGTTTTAAGGTCCAGTCCACACGCTATGTCGGCGCGCGCCAGTCGTCATGTATGCCTTGGGTCTGGTTTTGAGTGAGATGATGGGCTGAAAAAAAAGCTCTCTGTTCTAAATAAATTATGCTTCAAAGTTGACAGAAATAGATCCCTATATCATATGTATCTTGTATATGCAGAGGTTTGTTTTCTTCGGTGGCTTGGCCTGCACTAATGAGTTCTCGACCAACACTTATTGTTATTATCATCTGTCAAGGATATCATTGAATCATTGTATCCTTACTCATTTGATTTTACCAGGTGTGTAAGGACAAACTTTATGGAGAAAAGTATGTGTGGTTCATCATTTGTTGGTACCTGAACAACTGGTACAAGGTCAAGGACATTCGCGACATATGCACTGTGGAGCAGCTAGAGGAGGCCCTTGAGGGTCACTTCACCACAGAGTCTATCATACTGCACCAGTAGGCAAGCATGGCAGAAGTTGGGACGGTATGTAGAGTGGAGGAGGTGGGATTTTGGAAGATTGATTTAGGCACTGTGTCCACTTCAGGTCTGTTAGATAATCTCCAGATATATAATTTCAGAGTTCAGTTTTGAAGGTCTTTCCAGTCTCCTATGTTTTCCAAGTATTTTAGTAACAGATTTTGGCATGTTAAGTGACACAAGAGACTGTTAAAACAGCATAGAATCGTGCAGGCAGGCATGCTAGGCTGAAAGCTGAGGAAAAGTATTGAAACTGTTATACTGCATTAGGATAACTATTTTTTTTTTTGCTTAGCAAAGTCGATGGGGCATGAGTTTATCCATCTCATCTCTTTACTGTTATTGTGTCATAGTACTCTTGCATGGTTTTGTCTCATAAAACAGGCTATTTATATTTCACCGTCCTTTGGATAATTATTAAAAAAAAATATGATTCACCTATGTACCAGAACATTTCCTTCGTCCTCGTCTCTTCCTCTCTACGTAAACCTACTCTATTCCACCCATACTTTTCTCCTTCAGAAAACTACCCAGCAGTTCACGGAGCGCCTGGATAGGAAGCTCAACACGCCTGACACCAGTCTCATCACATCACAGGCTATCCCGAGGCTCCTGTGGCCTATGGTATTGTTTGGGTTATGGCCTTTGCCTTCCACAATGCAGCTTCCAAGTATGGTATGAAGAGGAAGAGATACTTATGTTTTCACTGCAGAGAATACTTTGCTTTGAAAAATAAAGAATATATTAATTTTTTTAAAAAGAGAATTCATGATCATGTCGCCACTTTCATAATTACGGGCATTGCACTGTCATCACCATCATGAAGATCATCATTGCCTTCCTTGCCTTCCTTTTCTTCACTATGGTCATGAAATTTATATGAATTCTAATAAATTTCTCCAGTACTGTCACCAAAAGAAGTCTTTTTCCAGGTTTGAAACTCAATTATTTTTCTTGATAAAAACTTTACTTTAGCGATATCTTTCCACAAAATATTTGCCATATTTCAGCTAGCCTATACACTAAATTGTGTACAAATCGCAGTAATTTTTCAAATTAAGGTGTGAAGGCTATACAAGCCCTGGTGTGCTGTACATAGATAAAATTGAAACATTACAATCTTTGGCAAAAGATATATTTTACACATAAATAAAAGTGTAAAAAATTTAAATTTGAACATCAGAATTTTCATGATAAAAGGGATTTTTCTAAATCATAATTATAACAGAGTGATCTACACTCAAATTTCACAAAGATTATTTCTTATAATGCTCAAATTAAAAAAAGTTTTACGTCATTAAAGGAAATAAAATTGGAAAAGATCATAACCATGCTTATCTTAACAATGATCTGCTGTGCGGTGATTCTAACACAAGCAACCATGATTCTATTGCATTAGACATTTCATAAGGTACTTTTAACCACAGCTCTTGGTTTGTAACTCAAGAAATAATGCTACAGTTCCTGGGACAAAAATTGGAAAATATATTGAGGAAAGAAACTTTGCATAGTTTTTACTCTTTCCTTAACTTAAAAAAATAAGAATAAAATAATGAGACCTATTAGGTTTATATTTTTTTTTTTCAATTTAACCAGATTGCAGAAAAGAGGAATGAACCTTGGAGACTTCGAAAAGATAACGGACGCCGTTTATTGCGCTATGATTTCTACAAAGTTTTTGGGAATGTGACTCTCACAGGAGACCACATCTTATGGACTCTGGTGGAACAATTCCCCAGTAAGTTCAGTTGCATTGGTTGATGTTTTTTGTTCATTTATTTATTTATTTATTTTTTTTTGCAGAGTAAGGTATTTGAATACTCAAGGCCAGCACGTGGCACAGATTAATTGAGAGGTTAATTAAAATGTCAGAAAAAGACATGGTCAAGATAATAGTGAAGCAATGAGACAAGATGGGTTGAAATAAAATTTGAAAAGGAATTTAAAAAAGATAATCTTTATTTAGTTCAACAATTTAGAATGAGAAGAAATAGTGAAGGAAAATGAGAATAACAGGGAGATTACGGTCGGGAAAAAGATAGAGGAAAGGTAGAGGAATATTTTGAAAAATATTGTCTGCCTTTAAATCTGTTTAACCAATGCCTTTTTTTTTTTTTCATGTAAATATTTATATGTGATTGTAAAGAAAGTAGATCTTATACCTTATCGATGAGTCTTGATATATGCATAATTCATTTTTAGACCTTGCATGACGTTGCATTTAAATAGATGATTGACTTTACTGATACAGTCAGTTTTACTTATCTCTTCAGAAAAACTCCCTAGTCTATTAAAGTTTCAAACTTAGCTTTTCCTTATATCCACTAGTAAAATAATAGCCTCAGTTTATGATCCGTGCTGTGCTGATTACAATACTTTCTAATGGACAGACTCTATCAACATGATCTGTGTTCATAATCCCAGACTCTGTTTTCAACTTTCATCTGTGATTGGTTCACTGGGCCCCGGCGTTGTTTTTGGCTACAAGGGTATCAGATCCTGCTCATCTTTGGCATCTTCCTGGCTAATGAGACGTGCAGTGTGAGGCTTAAACAGATCAATGACTCCAGGTTTTTTGGCATTATATATATATATATATATATATATATATATATATATATATATATATATATATATATATATATAATATCTAAAGGATAGAAATTGCTTTTGATTCCTCGCCACAACATTGTAATTTGTAATTTGTAGATGCTCATGCCAAAAAATCTGGAGTCATTGATATATATATTAAGATAAATTAGAAAGTAAACGGTTTCTTGAAATCCACAGGGTTATTGCTGTTGATAAAATATAGAAGCCAGCAGTCTTAGTCACAAAAAGCAGCAGTTGGGTCAATATCATAAGCTAACTAAGCTGATACTTTTTTTAATGGATTTTTTTTTCAGGAGTCTTGTTTAAAAACTCTCAGTGACTCTTATTAATATGTGAAACATTTTTAAAGTCTAGGAAGAGTCATTCAGGTCCAGCAATAGAGGCGACAACTGCTTAATCTTTTTTTCATGTAGTTTTCTTTTATTTAAAAACATAAGTAAACTTCAAATTCAGACCAGATTGCCAATTTACATTGAATTTTTTTATGTTATCCACTGCTTGCTTTATGTTAAAGATATGCTTCATCATATTAATATCATTAGCATGTTAAAATGCAAAATTTGAGAACAACAGTGATATTACTTATTTATGAAGCTATTATCAGCCTTACATTTCATAGGGAAGTGGCACACCCTTGTAACTATTGTATGTGTGGAGCTATAGTCAAACTGTATGAATATCACTACAGTATTAATAGAATAGTGCAGCTATCAAAATTCATCAATAATAGTGTGTGAAATTGCAAATTTGAGAACGGCAATGTAATGATAATATGTCTACGAAGCGAACGTTAGCCTTGCATTCTATACATACCAAAGTGGCTGCCTTTTTTTACGACTATAATTATGTGTGTAGCTATGCTGCCCCCCCCCCGAAAGTAAATCGATGTATCTGCAGATTTTGTGTTTTCGAGAAAGACCAAAATAAAAAAAAACATTTGATGGTCAGAGATACATTGATTTGTCAAGTAAACAACTTAAAGTACCAATGAAGATACGTGGCTCTGCCATTTACTCAAGTTGGATAATACTTTAGATAGGTTATGAAAACACATTAGAAAACAGGTTTTTTGTCAGATACGTCGGTTTGCCTTTGGGGGCAGTATGGTCAGCTTATATGGACATCATATTCCCTCATCTAGAAGTCCAGAGATTGAATAGGAAGTGTTTAGCACTCAAATTTAAAACTGGAACTTGGTTATAAGCTTTGTAGGATCCCTTGAATAAGCTAGAGCTATACGCTCTTTATAAAACCTATCATTTGTCTGGCGCCCAGTTAAATTGTATCACATACCCCTTTATTTTATTTCAAGACTTTTACTTCTTAGCTGTGATAGTTTTATGAAGCTGTCCATTTTCTGTGATGAGGTTTTAAAATATAAGATCTTTGAAAATTGTAGAAAAGAAAAAAAATCTTCTTTCAAATGTTTTGTTTTGTTTTGTTTAGTTTTTTGGTGGTTTTTTTTTTTATTTTTTTTTTATTGACATTTCTGACATCTGTTTATTTGAGACATTTGTTAGTCATGGAGGGAGTTTTGGTTGGTAAAGGGCTGTTAGGATGCAATGCAAAAAAAAAAAAGTTTAAAACAGTCACCAACTCGAACTCAAGGACAATAAACGAAGTAAAAACAATCGCAGCTAACATAAGAGACTTATCTCCTTCATTCGCTCCATCAATAACATCACAAAAACATAGGGATTTCGTCTTGAGTTTCGCTGAACAATCAAAATCCCAAGCAAAACTAAATTTATAAATCTTTTAAAATACATATTTTATGATTTCCTTTTTCACCTCAAATTTCACACCAGTGCGGACTCAACCATCCCCCATTTTCTGGCCTCTCTCACTATCTCTTTCTCTCTCGCCCTCTCTCCCACTCTCGCTCTCTCCCTTTCCTCTCTCTCCTTCCCTCTCTCCCTCTCTCTTTTTCTCTCTCTCCCACTCTGTCTCTCTATCTCTCTCTATCGAACTTTATGCGAGTAACGATTTTGAACTGTCTCTTTTATTTCCCTCCAGTCTTTCACATAAGCTGATCTTACGCATTTAAGCATTTTTTGTTTTATTCTACTACTTCTGAAACTACTACTACTACTACTACTACTACTACTACTACTACTACTACTACTACTACTACTACTACTACTACTACTACTACTACTACTACTACTACTACTACTACTACTGCTACTGCTACTGCAGCTGCTACTGCTACTACTACTACTACTACTACTACTACTACTACTACTACTACTACTACTACTACTACTACTACTACTACTACTACTATCTTTAATGCTCCGCTGCGACTACCTATAATGACGATGATGATGAAGATGATAATAATAACGATAATACATGTAATAATAATACTACTACCACCAATAATAATAATAATAATAATAATAATAATAATAATAATAATAATAATAATAATATTAATGGCGATAATAGTAATGAAAATGACAATAGTGTTAATAATATCGATCAAAATATTAGTATCAATATCAATGATGATGTCATTGGATGGAGTGGGTGTGTAGTAGAGATATAGGGGAAGCTACCCGTTCTTTCACGTTAATGCCATTGGGTTCGATGGTCTGAAGAGAATATATCCAGAGAGTTTCTTATTTCGTCGTGTAATAAAGTCAGAAAATGGAGGTTTGCCAATGGCCACGATCTGCAGGTGGTCTGTGCTGTGTCCCGGTGTGTTAAAATGTCTGGCTATTGAAGTGTCGTTCTCACGTGCGATGCCGGATCTTGGGTTAGTGTGGCGTGGATGTTTCTCCTACGTATTGTTCTTCGGTATTTCGTGCAGCTTATGACATAATGACATTTTGAGAGTGGCATGTCAGTGCATCTAGAGTTTTGCACGCTCGACAGGTCGTCGAGGATGTGAAGCATGAAGTGGTTGTGGTGTGTTGGCTTTTTTTTTTTTTTTTTTTTTTTTTGGCATTGAGGGACGTTGCAGGGTCGGAAACCTGGGCTGACGTTTGTACTTGTCGTCTTGAGTTGTACTAGCGATTCTCTGAGATTTCTTTGTCTTCTGTGTGCGGCTAGAGGTAGACTGGGGATAGCTTTTTTTAATTTTTACATCGTTCAGAGGTGGGGAGGATTGGATAGATGCCTTGTTGTTTCTAGTGATGAACATTCACCTGCTAATACTCATTTTATTTTGTGTAAGTTTTTTTCTAACATAGCTTTTATTATATTATGCATGGCTGCAGTTACTTTTGACCAACCAGAGCAGCTGAAACACTCTAAAACGCTGCAAAAACGGCTTCTTTACTTAGAATTATAGTAGGTAAAATGCTTCTAAAACTCAAACTGTCTTGTAGATTCGTTTCAAATCCAATGAAGAGTAGCTGAATAAATCCATAGAGCTCTACCTTTCCATACACAAGAGCTATAGCAACTTCAAATATGACTCCGCCCACCTCCCCTTTTTTCAGCTGAGAGTAAAAAAAGGTCTCTCTCTCTCTCTCTCTCTCTCTCTCTCTCTCTCTCTCTCTCTCTCTCTCTCTCTCTCTCTCTCTCTCTCTGTCTCTCTGTCTCTTTCTCTCTTTCTCTCTCTCTCTCTCACTCTTTCTCTCTCTCTGCCTATCTCTCTTTCTCTCTCTCTGCCTATCTCTCTTTCTCTCTCTCTGCCTCTCTCTCTTTCTCTCTCTCTGCCTCTTTCTTTCTCTCTCTATCTGTCTCTCTCTCTTGTGTCATCCTCTGCTGTAACTTATTAAAAGCCCTCAGAACTCGTAATACATTCAATCAATTTATCAAACTAGTAGATAATGACATGTTCAGGAGAAAATATCAATCTTCAATATCTGGACGCATGGGCGATACATGAGTTTTAGTTGAAAAAGTTACCGTAATCCGCCTATCTATAAGTAATACTAGCCCGTGTAAATAACGGCCCTTAACGCAAAAGGTATATAATTATTTTGCTGCTCTGTACATGGAATTTACGTCTTCGCAACTTAAACGGCGAATGCGCTATATTCAAGATATGCAGTGGAGAATTGATGGCGCAGATTAATATTTTCTTTTTTATAGAAACTTCAAGCTAGGCTAGGGATAGAGTGGCTCAAAATAGGAAGAGTGACAGAAGCACTGAAACTAACAAGCGACGAGGTATAGAGATGCGTAAAAGGTCATGTCCGCCTATGTTAAAGAGCATGGCATGCTCCTGATTGATAGAAGGATAGGGAACGAAAGAAAGCTGCATGTGTTGTGTCCTGTAGTTTAATGATGGAACCAATCCCATGGGTTCTCAAATTTATGAGATAAGTTTTTAGTTTTGTTTTTGTTTTTTTTTTAATTTGGCCACGTAATAAAACGAGAGGAAGGGGGGGGAACTCTCTCAAGAAATTTGCTACTTGCGCGACACATGCGACTACTGGTAGATCGATAAGAAAGAAAGAGAGAGACCGACCGACCGACCGACCGACAGACAGACAGACAGAGAGGGAAATGCAGATAAAGAGAGAGATAGAAGAGAGAAAGAGAGAGACAGACAGACAGAGACAGAAAGGGAAATGTAGATAAAGAGAGACAGAGACAGAGACAGACAGACAGAGACAGAGGAAAGTGAGAGAGATAGACAGAGACAGCGAGGGAAATGTAGATAAAGAGAGAAAGGGAGACAGACAGACAGACAGACAAACAGACAGACAGAGACAGAGAGGAAAATGTAGATAAAGATAAAAATAGAGAGATAGAAAAGTGAGGGAGAGAGGCAGAGACAGAGACAGAAAGGGCAATGTAGATAATGAGAGAAAGAGAGAGGGACAGACAAGACAGACAGACAGAGACAGAGAAAAGTGAGAGAGACAGTCAGAGACAGCGAGGGAAATGTAGATAAAAAGAGAAAGAGAGACAGACAGACAGACAGACAAACAGCCAGACAGAGACAGAGAAAAGTGAGAACAGACTGAACAGACAGAGACAGACAGACAGACAGACAGAGACAGAGAAAAGTGAGAGAGACAGTCAGAGACAGCGAGGGAAATGTAGATAAAAAGAGAAAGAGAGACAGACAGACAGACAGACAGAGACAGAGAAAAGTGAGAACAGACTGAACAGACAGAGACAGACAGACAGACAGAGACAGAGAAAAGTGAGAACAGACTGAACAGACAGAGACAGAGAGGAAAATGTAGATAAAGATAAAAATAGAGACATAGAAAAGTGAGAGAGACAAACAGAGACAGAGACAGAAAGGGAATGAGATAAAGAGAGAGAGAGAGAGAGAGAGAGAGAGAGAGAGAGAGAGAGAGAGAGAGAAAGACAGACAGACAGAGACAGAGAAAAGTAAGAGACAGAGAGGGAAATGTAGATAAAGATAAAAATAGAGAGACAAATAGAGACAGAGGCAGAAAGGGAAGTGTAGATATATAGAGAGAGAGACAGAGACAGACAGACAGACAGACGGACAGACAGAGACAGAGACAGAGAAAAGTTAGAGAGACAGAAAAAGACAGAGTGGGAGATGTGTATAAAGATACAATTAGAGAGATACAAAAGTGAAAGACACAAACAGAGACAGAGAAAGAAATGTAGATAAAGAGAGAAAGAGAAGAGAGAGAGAGAGAGAGAAAGAGAGAGAGAGAGAGAGAGAGAGAGAGAGTCATATAAATGAAAAAAAAAACACGTTTGAATTCGAATATTTTGACATCTGACTCAGTCACACAGCTTAAAATACGCAGCTGCAAAACCAGTTAGGAAATTAAAGTAAATATCACAAAAAAAGGTAATAAATCACCCTTTTCTAGGAATCTGGTAGTTTCACTTTCAATTTCATTGAGGAACGTTCGAATTCCAAAGCCGTGAGCGCGTTAGATTGATCGATTGATGCATGTAGAGCCCTGCAAACACTTGAATTTTTTTTTTTTTTTGCCTACTGTAACACCCGTTGCCAGCTTTGACGTGACCAATTCGCTTAAAACCGGATCAATGGAATTCTTTTGTTATATTTTATTTTATTTTTTTTACTAAATATTGGCGAGAGTTAATGCTTTCTTCCACCATATTCCCGTGCAATAGCGTTATTATTTCGTCCTCGTCGCTAGGAGCAGATCTTTACGTTTTGCACCAGTTCCAAGAAATCCTTGATCGAGGTTGATCAATTATTGGTGCGGCCCAGGTAAAGCGTTAATTTTAACTGACCTGGCGGCTCGCGGGTACCGCGCCAGTAACAGTTGCGAGAGCGTGTGCTTGCCGCACTAACAACAGGTCCAGTCGTGTGAAAATCAATGATCGAGGTGTTGAAACGCTGTTTTTAACCCCTAAAGTTTGTAAACATCTATAAAAGTATACAATTTTTTAAAAATATTGTTTACCCTTTGTGTTCGGATTATATTGAACTGATTTTTTTTCTTCTTGTTTCATTTACGCGCATAAATTAATATAGTGTAGACAAGAATAATTTCGAGATAGATTGTATCTTTAGATAAAATCTCAAGTTTCATTAAGGCAGGAGTCCAAAAACGTTAAAAAAAATTCTTCCCTAGGCCCCCTCTCCCTCCATCATTTCTCTCTCTCTCTCTCTCTCTCTCTCTCTCTCTCTCTCTCTCTCTCTCTCTCTCTCTCTCTCTCTCTCTCTCTCTCTCTCTCTCTCTCTCTCTCTCTCTCTCTCTCTCTCTCTCTCTCTCTCTCTCTCTCTCTCTCTCTCTCTCTCTCTCTCTCTCTCTCTCTCTCTCTCTCTCTCTCTCTCTCTCTCTCAGTGTGTCAGGGATTGACATATCCAAAAACTCCATGATCAAGTTTCTTACTGCTGGTAAGAATAAGATATGGACAGCTAGAAAAACTCAGTGCTATCACCAATAGCTTCAGTGTGAGACTGACGCCGATGAGCTGATCAGAAACGCCGCTGGCTCTCTTCTCGTGGCTATATCGACTTAGGAGACATAAACGTTCCAAATACCTATCATGCTTTGAAAGATGACTAAACCAATCATCATGCGGTATTGAGAACCAATCATGACCCACAAAACAAAGTGTTTAAACCAATCAGGATTGCCCATCAAGACAAGTTCTAGAAGCATCTTACAATTAATATAAAAATAACGGAATCTACAAACCTCAAAGGAAGAAACTCACTCATCATACTCGCCTTTTCACATGTACTCGAAAACCAAGCACCCCTCAATCCCTACCCCCATTCTTTTTGTTTTTGGAGGGGGGGATGGGAGGTTAGTCAGCAGATACACCAGCCCATCATTGTTTAATATCTTCATTATTTGAGCTTAGTGATAACATATTTAGAATCACAATAGAATTGTCTACATCAAACTATAAGGACCACCCTAATTGATGACGTCAGAGATGAAAAGCTAAAAAATTCTCACGCTGATACGTGGGTTCCAAACTACAGCTGTACCAAACCAAGGCGCCACCTCATGTTGGAAGCTGATGCAATGGGCGCCAACACATGGCCTTTACCACTTCGCACCTCATCGACAGTGCATGTAATACAAAGACTTTTGAGATTGAATTTGAAGACCGCAGCATCATGTATCGGTTGTCTTGTCAATTTTTGGCTCCTCCCTGGAATGAATTTATTACTGTACGTATATTTGTTGAGAAGAGACAACGTGCTCTTACAGAGAGGCCCAGCTGAGCGTATGACCACGCCCTTGCCTCGGCCAGTGGGAAAAGTAATGAAGATGTCGCAAAACATGTCGCCAATGAGGACCATTATGTCTGAGGCTTATCTTCTTTTACTGATGCTCTGTTCGTCGGTTTACATCATTGTTTCAACTGATCGGCCAGGTGCCACGCCCCAAACTAAGCTAGTGTATAAACAAATGTAGTGTCATAGTGAATAATGTTTACTTGTTCCTTACTTCACTACCAGTAAAGCTAGAAACTTCAAATAAACTGCTAAATTATTTGCTGTTATTGCAACATCAAATGAATTCAACTATTACGCAGGGCAGGGAATTTTTTGGTCAGAAGAGAGCCATAGCTAATGCTTATGATCAACAAATCATAGTTTATAGTTTAGTTTTTCATAACTCCGCTCTCCGTGAAGCTAGAAACATCAAATAAAGCGCAACATTATCTTCTTTTATTGAAAAATCACATCAAATTAATACTGACGGTTTTATTATAGACCGCTCAGTGATTTTTTTGCAAGAAGAGAGACATAGATCACGGTAATAATCTGCAACTGCAAACCAGTGGCGAAAAAATGCACAAGCATTGTTTATTTCTTCGTAACTTTCTTATCCGTGAAGCTAGGAACTTCAAAAAAAAACTGCAAAATTACCAGCTAACTTTGCAAATTCACAAAAAAACAAAAGATACAGCCTAAATGTAGACCGCATAAGAATTTTGATAAATAAAATACATGTATACGCCGTGTTACAGCGTGTTATTGTGTGAGTGGTAGATAAACAACTGCGGCGCTGTGAAAATGTTCCAAAAATGTTATATATGAACCACTGCCGCTTTTCTCGGGTTAACAGCTCTAACTTCTAAGTGTCAGTCGGTGAAATCAGAAAAAAATTTAGAGTAGATCTAGCAACTTGGAAGCTCGTTTCAGGTCAGAACTTGTCTGATCCAGCTAGAATTATAGCCACGCTGTGTTATCCCATTCAAGTTATGCAGCTGACGGTACACATGGAAGCTTCTTTTCTTTTTGCTTTAACCCTTCCCCACACACACACACACACACATTCGCACATACACGTCCCTCTCCCCCCTCCCCCCCCCCCTTTTTTTTCCCTCCCCTTCCTCTCCAATTTTTCAGCAGACACACCAATCGCATTCAGAAACCAGGAATTTCATTTATTATAAGAATGCTTTAATTCAATCGGGCTTAGGTTCGTATTACAT
The DNA here is from genome assembly GCA_033675545.1 of Elysia crispata. Classification (NCBI taxonomy): domain Eukaryota; kingdom Metazoa; phylum Mollusca; class Gastropoda; family Plakobranchidae; genus Elysia; species Elysia crispata. Next base: position 168,924 of record JAWDGP010001626.1, read on the forward strand.
GCATTATACTTCTAATAAAATTTTGATATATATTCATTCTTGTTCTGCAGTCATGCTGTGCTTTATAATCGAGGTAAAAATGAATGTGTGTGGGTGGTTTATAGTTATAGAAAACTTCTAACAATCTAAATGCAAAAATTGAAGCTCATCAAGGTTTCCAGGTTTTGGTTTTCAGCCAATGTTTTTTATTCAGCCTCATTGTTTTTCTTCATAATAGTCAAGTCTCAAAATGAAAGTAACAAACTAAATTTCGAAATAAAGCAAATAATAAATGGGCAGTCTAAATTACCAAACATGGAATTAATTCTAACATTCTCCCCACCTGGATCCCATTACAAATAATGATCCACTCAAATTAAAGGCGTTTCCATTAACATAAATTTTAATACATCTGCCCTTAGTCAATAACAAAAAGCTTGATGAAGGAGAATATTAACTCTTTCACATTAAAGACCATCTTCCACATTTAACTCAGTATGTAACTGTAAAATGGTTATGCCATTGTTATCAAGGTAATTAATATAAGAAAATTAAGGTTTATTTAACCAAAACATTCTCTAAACATTAAACAAGAAAATAAACATGATAATTCTCAACCATCAGGGTTGATCTGAAAAGTCACAACTAAAGGTGTCTGTGTATCTCATAAAACCAACCAAATTGTCTTAATTACCCCTAGTGGATCCTCAAGAGAGCTAGATTGAATACAATTACTATGCATTACATAACAAACTGAGAAAAATCTTATCAAACGTCAAATGCTCTGCAAAAATTCCTCAATGAGTTTAACCTTAAGACGATGCAGATCTGAAACAAATCTAACTCAATGCAGAATGTATTGAAACTAGAGGACAAATCACAGAATTAAGGAGTTAAATTGAAACTATGATACACACAAATTACTTAACTAATGGTCATCCCACAAAATAGATCAAAATAATTCACATAGAATTTATGAAATCCTTGGTAATAATACCCATCAATTGGTAAAAAAGGTAATACCACTGAGTCATATTAACTTGGGTTGCTAATCATTTATGATCACCAAGAGTTTTAGATCTTAAGTAGCAAAGTTTACTCTCTCAATCATTTTACTGACAAAAAGGGAAAGTGGAGTATAATAAATCAAATTATTAAAACAAATTAGAAATAAAATTCGAAGTAGGAGCAAATCTCATTGCTAGGGATGTAACTACCCGGTACTAAATTATTATCCAACAAAGTTGAATTTAAATTTCACATTTTTGATTGAATCTCCAATAAAATATTCAAATTGCAATTATTCATTATAGACTCAATTAAGGCTACCAGCGTTGCTAGCACCTGTATTTATCATCAAGTAATTGGAATACACGAGAATATGTTAGGATAAGTCATCAAACAAATATTCCATGCATCATAAATATTTTGTTTTTAAGGGGGTATGTACTTTGTATCAAAACCAAACCGAGTAAAACATAGCTATCAATAGCACAAACAGTTAACATAGTGTTCTATGAGTAAATAATGAAGAGGCATTGAAGGCCACTCACATTTTGAAATTAACAACCCCTTCAAGAGATGCCCAGACTCATTATTACATTAACTAATCCTACAGGTCTAATTTCTTCGGCGCACGTCGTTGCCTACCTGCCCTTGTGTATACTGGACTATTTTGCAACTTCTTGTCATCACTAGTACAAACCTTAGCCCTATCCTCTACCGTAGTCTTGGGGTCAGATTCAGACTGACCACCCCCCCTCACCTCACTGACCAATTCCAATTCATGGAGCTTTTGAAGAGCTCTTGTAAAATGGCCCTTCTTGGTCTTCAACTCCACAGCTCTTATAAGACCATCCCTTCCTACAAAGGTTTTGGTGATAACACCAAGAGGTCACTGAAGCCTTGGTTTCCCATCCTCTCTGACTAAAACCATTGACCCTACCTCAATGTCACACTTCTGTCCCGCCTGTGTCAAGGTTGACAAGTTTTTGATATACACATCCTGCCAAATCTTCCAAAACTGACTGACAGCTTCAGTCTCACACTTCTCCCTCAACTCAAGATCACTCACTTTCTCAACGTACTCCTCAACCATAGATGAACTCAGTGCTGAACCTCTCCCAATTAGGAAATGTGAGGGAGTGAGAGGGTTGCAATCATCTCCAACATATATGAGTGGTCTGGAGTTGATACAGGCCTCTACCTGCTGAAGTGTGGTATCTAGCTGTACCCTTGACACCCTTGTGTTTCCTAGACTTTTTCTTAAGGCAGATTTGACTGATCTTACCAATCTTTCCCAAAACCCTCCCCACCATGGGGCTAGTGGGGCACTGAACTTCCAATCTAAACCCATATATCCTAATTCTCTTTGAAATGCCTTATGAGCTGCCTTAAAGGTCTGAGCGTTATCTGAGTATATTATTGAAGGGTGACCTCTTCTAGCAACAAATCACTTAAAGGCAAGGATGAAATCTTCCAGAGATAAGGAATCTACCAATTCCAAATGCACTGCTCTAACTACCGCACAGGTGAAAAGCAAGATGTAGGGCTTTCTGTTAGAGGTATCGGAACAAAAGAGGGGACCTGCATGATCAATGCCTATGACTGAAAATGGTGGTGATTTCTTCACTCTGTCCTCAGGAAGAGGGGCCATGGCCTGCTTGCATGCTCTTGCATCTTGTCGCTGACAATGAATACAGCTCCTGCAAATCTTCTTTGCCAATGTTCTAACTGACACAATCCAGAAGTTGTTCCTGATAGCAGTCACCAAGGTGTCAACTCCAGCATGTTTCATCATGTAGTGTTTATTCTTGACTAAGAAGAGTGTCAAATGACACTTGGGAAGGATGATAGGGTGCTTCTCGTCATAGAGCAAAGATGAGGCAAAGGCAAGTCTTCCCTGCACCCTCAGTAAACCATCCTTGCCAATGAAGGGTGACAGTCTGGAGATTGGCGATCCACCCTTAACTTCCTTACCAGAAATAAGTTGCTCGATCTCCTCCTCATATCTCTCCCTTTGGATGCACCGTAGCAAAGTAATCCCACCATTCTCCAGCTCCCCAGGAGATAATTCACTTGAAGACCTTCTTTCTTGGTGGGGTCGGCAGTTGGTTGTGAACCTCAATACCCATGTCACCACCCTAACAGTTTTCCGAAGTCTGAAAATCTGTCATATTCTAACAGGTTCTTGGTTCCTTCTACTGGGGTCATTACTAGAACAGTCTCTCTTGCATCTTCGTCTTCTTCTTCCCTCGTCCAGTCTGGGATTTCCTCATCTGACCTGGGTTGGCTCTCATTCAACCATGCAGGTCCATGTAACCACATGTTCGAGTTTGTCATTTCACGAGCACTTATCCCCCTGGTCAACAAGTCTGCGGGATTTTCTTTGCCAGGGCAGAAGTGCCATCGTTCCGGACTTGTGAGTTCCTGGATTTCTAGAACTCTGTTCTGGACAAACTGTTTCCATTTTGCCGCATTGCTCTTTATCCAACTCAAAGCGACCTGAGAGTCAGACCAGCACGTATATGAGTTCCCAGTAGTCTCTAATTGAAGTGCTGAAGTGACGAATTTAAGTAGTTTTGCCGCCAACAATGCAGCCAGTAGTTCTAATCTTGGGAGTGTTGTCTTCTTAAGAGGGGCCACTCTCGTCTTCGATGTGACTAAGTTTACAAACACCTGTCCATTGACCGTTGTTCTCAGATATACACAGCAACCGTATGCCTTTTCCGAGGCATCTGCAAATACAATAAGTTCCTTCTGTGAACCGCCATCACAAGCTACTGGTGAAATGCATCTCAAGATCTTCCAATCCCGAACATAATCAAGCCCCTCTATCCAAGCCTTCATCTGTACTTGAAACTCATTTGGGAGAACATCATCCCAATCGAATCCCCTTCTCCAGGTTTCTTGAAACAGTACCTTCAAGGTAATACTGAACGGCGTCAGCAATCCCAGAGGATGAAATAGGCGAGCTATTATGCTTAGTAGTATTCTCTTTGAGCAATGCCCAATCTCTGATGATAGGAGAGTTACAAAATGGAAATAGTCTCCTGTTGTCTTCCATGACAGCCTAAGGACCTTGGTGATACTCATCTCGTCAAATTCTCCAAACATTTTAGAGTGCTCCCTCCTGACTGCCTGGCTGTTAGAGGCCCATTTTGTGAGGGTGAATCCACCTTCCTTCATTGTCTTTTCTCCCTCTGACATCAACTTGCAGATTTCTTCTTCCGAGTCTGCCCCGGTCAACCAGTCATCGACATATAGGTTGTCCTTGAGTTCCTTAACGGTTCTGCATTCATCAAACCTTGCCAGGTGGTGTTGAACTGTTGCATTGAGCAAGAAAGGGCTTGCTGCGTTCCCGAAAGTGACTCTTGTGAATCTCATAGTTCTTATTTGGTCGTTTACATCCCACAAGAATCGGTGGACATCCTTGTCCTCAGTGTGGAGTCCTATCATCAAAAAGCCTTCTGGATGTCTGCTGACAATCCATACTGCCATCTTCTAAACCGAAGTAAGATCTTGACCAGGTCTGGTATCATCTTCGGGCCTTTCTCCATGCAGTCATTCAGACTAATTCCGTTTACGCCCTTGCATGAGGCGTCAAAGACCGGTCTCACCTTGGTAGACCGACTGCTCTCTTTAACCACTGGATGGTGAGGCAAATAAAAAGTCGGGAATTTAGTCACCATTTCTTCAGTTGGAACCTCATCAACAATCCCCCTTTCCTCTAAATCCGCTATCACGTCATTGTATCTTGTTTTCAGTTACGGATCCTTCTCAAGTCTCTTGATCAAACCTTGAAGTCTTCTTTCTGCAATCACTCTGTTTTCAACAAGTGTTGTCTTTGTCTCTTCATCCTTCCAAGGTAGCCTCACTGTATAGCGTCCATTTTCAAATCGTACTTTCCCTTCAAAATCCTCTAGCACCTTACTCTTGGCACTCTCTTCGCTTGGACTAATGCCGATCGTGTCCAAGTCCCACATGTTCCTAATTAAACCATCTGGCAATTCTGTTTGACAAAACAGAACCTGACTCTTCTGTGTTTGGCCTACAGAACCTACCTGTCTTACTTTCTGCCCATCCGTAGGAGAATAGGACCCTGACAAGATCCACCCAAAGACAGTTTCCTGAGCCACCAAGCCACCCGAGCCAATTTTCTGATCTCTTATCAGAGGCCAGTACCAATCCAGCCCAATCAATATGTCCACCGTTATGGACCTTCCCTTCTCAAAATCTTCACAGAAGGGAATCCTTATAAATCTCTCAAGGAGGTCCGTTGGCACTGGAGCCCTAAACATACTTGAACAAATCTGGTTCATACCAACCAATCTGACCCTTTCTCCAAATGCTCTCAACTCAAACACATCCCTTTCACCCTTCCTCGACTCATTCTCTCCAAAACAACAATATGCAAGACTTTCCTTCCCCACACTCTGCAGGTCTAACTTCCTTGCACATTCAAGGGTCACAAAGGACCTGTCTGAGCCACTATCGAACATGACGTTGACTTCAGCGCCTGCAATTTTTGTTTTCACAACCTGCATTATCGTTGTGGCATTTTTTGTTCTTGTGTAACCCACATGCGCTGGACCAACGCCATACCCAACAGGACCACTCCCTTCAACCTCCTTCTTCATCTGTCTCAAACAAAGCACAGCATGGTGTGCCCCCTTACAGTGAAAGCATACCTTACTACAATCCTTAGCTAAATGATTTCCCAAACAGACAAAACATAAACCCAACTTCCTTATTCTATTCTTTCTCGCCTCTAAATCTAGACCATTTAGCTCTTGATACTGATCGGAAAAATGCCCTCCATGACAGAAGACACATAGGGGGGTCCTCTTGGACCCAGATCCTGAAAGCAGGGCTGTTGCGCTTCCTTGCCCCTTTCTCATGTTCTGTCTTGGTCTGCTTCTCTGACCGCCCAAAGACCCTGATCTCGCTTCTGACGGTGAGGTTGTAGTCGGACCCACCGCACCCGCAGTCACACCAAACGTTTGGGAGCGCTCTCGCCTTTGGATCTCCTCATGAAGAAACTTTAGAAGGAAACCAAGATCTCCCTCTTTCCCATCTCCAACTCTAGCCCACTCCAGCCGGATGTTGTTAGGTAGCTGATGCAAGATGAGTGGGGTGAGGATGACCCCATAGCTCTCTCCTCCGACGCCCAGATTCTCGAGGCTCCTAACCTGAGTAGTGATCTCGTCGTGAAGTCTCCACAGGTGGGCTGGCAAGGAGCTTTCCTTCGACGTGAGGAACAGGTTTGTCTGAAGGAGACGTTGGATATGAGAGAATATTATTCTTTCTGGTCTCCCAAATCTGGTCTGCAGCAACGTCTTTGCTGTGCTGTAGTTCGTCTCCGTAAGCGAGAGACCTGAGATTGTGGCTGCCGCTTCTCCCTGAAGTAGGGACTGTAGGTACGTAAATTTGTTAACGGTTGGAATTGAATTGTTGCTGTCAATAACCGCCCTAAATTTGTCCCAGAATGTCTGCCACTCTGTGTATTCCCCACTAAATTTTGGCAGTTCAAGTTTAGGCAGGCGTGAAACTTGGCCTGAGGGTTGAACCCTTTCTGATGTGGATGATTCTGTCTTTTCTTGTGACAGATTATCTAACTCTGCAGTAGAAACCTGCTCCTCTTTAGCTGCTAACAAAGTCACTAATTTTTCCTCTCTGAATTGGGCCGCAGCTTCAATGTCATCTTCTAATTTCTCAATTTTTATGTGTTCTTCAACTAAACTCTGGGCTTCATCTAAATTACCAAGTCTTTTCTCGAATTCTTCTATTTGGGCAACCAGACTAATCTGTGTGAACTCTCCTGAATCTAGTAACTGCCTTAACTTATTGGTGGCTCTTGTTAACCAACTTTTAGCTGTGATTCGCTTTCTATTGGCTTCCTCCATAATTCTACCTAAATTACTTAGGCCTATTGTTCTCAATCAACTTGTAGATCTACACCAACTCTTCAGTCTTCTACCTAAATTACTTAGGCCTATGATTATCAATCAACTAGTAGATCTACACCAACTCTTCAATCAAGGTTTACAACCTTTCGAGGGCGTCTCTTGACTGCCCTCTACTCTTAGTAGAACTAGATCTAGATCTAGCTCTAGTATTCTATATCTCAATATCACTACTGAAATCTAAAGATCTCTTGTAAAATATCCCGGGTTTCGGCACCATTTAGAAAACTTCTAACAATCTAAATGCAAAAATTGAAGCTCATCAAGGTTTCCAGGTTTTGGTTTTCAGCCAATGCTTTTTATGAAGTCTCAAAACGAAAGTAACAAACTAAATTTCGAAATAAAGCAAATAATAAATGGGCAGTCTAAATTACCAAACATGGAATTAATTCTAACAATAGTTTTACCCAGATCAGTCTAGTGTTCAACAAGTTCATGCTAGATGTGGAAAAAATTTGCGACTTTCGTCAGTTCAATTTTTTTTTTAAACAACCTCATAAAAATTTTCTTTGTAAGAAAAGTTTGTGGGATGGAGATAAGGCAAAACAAGGAATCAGATGTTTTTTTAAACCCGTCTCTAACTTTTTTAGTATTTCCCAAACAGTAGCAAAAAGTATAATAATGTCAGATATAAAACGTCTATTTTGTCATGTAAGGCGAGGCAGGGTTCTGTTTGTTTTACCTTTGTTTGCTTTTCTTTTTACAAATAGCAAAAGAAATAGAAAAGATCAAACAAGAAAAGAAACATGGAAAGAATGAGAGCAAAGATGCAAAAGAATTGCATCGTCTTTAACAGAAAACAGTCAACGGTATTTGGAAGAGTGCACATAGTAAACACAAAAATAATACCACAAATCGTGAACCGAACAAAAGTTTTCAGAACCCCTAAAAAATTCCTTTATAAAACTTTAAAAACATTCGTAATCCTTTCATTAAAAAAAAATCTTCCCAAGGAGTGTCAGAAAGATTTATAGCCTAAGTAAAAAAAAAAGAAAGAAAGGAGGTTTGAATAACCGCCGCCATTCTTCATCATGAAACCAAACTTTTGAATAAATACTCTTTAGGGAATGTGATTTCACAGAGTTATGCTACCTAGTTAGACGTCATGCGTTCTACTTGGAGTTGTGATTAGCATATCAAGCAATAGCGTCTGAACAAATGCACATTCAAGTAAAAAAAAAAAAAGGGGAAACATAAAACCTGAGCATGTTACAACCAGCTCTGCTTAGATCTTCGGAATGCTTCTGATTGTTGTTCTGAACTCATTGCGAAATCTCATTCCATTATAGTAAAGGCAGAACAAGGCTTTGAAACACTGTAAGAGACAAAGTCAAACAAAGGGAAAAAGGGGTAATCTATACAGTCTTTCTATCATGACACCTATAAATTCAAGTCAATCGAGCTATAAAACAAGAACATTTATTTGTCTTGTGCAAATCTTGGAAACAACAGAAGATCGAACCGTTGCAGGCAGTTAACAGAATGACACATGATAGGACTGATACGGACATAGACATCGACCGCCTTTCTTTAATTTCTTTGTCAAGGTCAAGACAAAGACTATGGCTAAATATGTTTACTTATATTGACGTAAATTTTATTTTAAAAAAAAAAAAGATAAATAAAAGAGAGTCGGAACAAGTTGAAGCGAAGAAAAATGATATAAAACTGATAGAGAGAAAAAGAAATGGAGAAATGGCGAACCGAGTAACGAGATAATTTTGAATGAAACGGTATTGATAATTTACTCTTCTTTCGATCTTTTTGCTCCGTTCCTTACTTCACTGTGCATATATGCACAAGGAGAATGAACTAAAAAATGATGAAAAAATAATAATAAAAATAAAAAGGCCGTGATCAAACAGTGAACACACAGGAGAAGTGGAGGAAACAATGGCCAGAATGTAAGTTATACGGTAGATATTCATGATTTTGGGTGTATAAAGTTTTGGGTTTTTCTCTTCCAACTCTGGAGAAGATAGAAAAAAAGAGGAAGAAAGAAAAAAATTAAAAAAAATGAAGCAATGTCTGAAAGGGAACAAACAATCGACTCTATAAATAGTACTAATATAACCCATTGAGTTCTAACGGCAACGTAAACAGAGAAACATTACATGAAACAGAAAAAACGGAAACAAAAGGTAAAAAAAAAACCAAGAAGTAGCCGGAAAAGTCAATACCCTCCCCTCCCCCCTCCCTCCACAAAAAAAGCTATGAGCTAAAGACATTATTTTGTTTTCACAAATTAAGCGAAAGTGACTCTGCAAGCGGTGTAACGTAAAGATCTATCAGATCCAAATTAAGCGAAAGTGACTCTGCAAGCGGTGTAACGTAAAGATCTATCAGATCCAAATTAAGCGAAAGTGACTCTGCAAGCGGTGTAACGTAAAGATCTATCAGATCCAAATTAAGCGAAAGTGACTCTGCAAGCGGTGTAACGTAAAGATCTATCAGATCCAAATTAAGCGAAAGTGACTCTGCAAGCAGTGTAGCGTAAAGATCTATCAGATCCAAATTAAGCGAAAGTGACTCTGCAAGCGGTGTAACGTAAAGATCTATCAGATCCAAATTAAGCGAAAGTGACTCTGCAAGCGGTGTAACGTAAAGATCTATCAGATCCAAATTAAGCGAAAGTGACTCTGCAAGCGGTGTAACGTAAAGATCTATCAGATCCAAATTAAGCGAAAGTGACTCTGCAAGCGGTGTAACGTAAAGATCTATCAGATCCAAATTAAGCGAAAGTGACTCTGCAAGCAGTGTAGCGTAAAGATCTATCAAATCCAAATTAAGCGAAAGTGACTCTGCAAGCGGTGTAACGTAAAGATCTATCAGATCCAAATTAAGCGAAAGTGACTCTGCAAGCGGTGTAACGTAAAGATCTATCAGATCCAAATTAAGCGAAAGTGACTCTGCAAGCGGTGTAACGTAAAGATCTATCAGATCCAAATTAAGCGAAAGTGACTCTGCAAGCGGTGTAACGTAAAGATCTATCAGATCCAAATTAAGCGAAAGTGACTCTGCAAGCAGTGTAGCGTAAAGATCTATCAAATCCAAATTAAGCGAAAGTGACTCTGCAAGCGGTGTAACGTAAAGATCTATCAGATCCAAATTAAGCGAAAGTGACTCTGCAAGCGGTGTAACGTAAAGATCTATCAGATCCAAATTAAGCGAAAGTGACTCTGCAAGCGGTGTAACGTAAAGATCTATCAGATCCAAATTAAGCGAAAGTGACTCTGCAAGCGGTGTAACGTAAAGATCTATCAGATCCAAATTAAGCGAAAGTGACTCTGCAAGCAGTGTAGCGTAAAGATCTATCAGATCCAAATTAAGCGAAAGTGACTCTGCAAGCGGTGTAACGTAAAGATCTATCAGATCCAAATTAAGCGAAAGTGACTCTGCAAGCGGTGTAACGTAAAGATCTATCAGATCCAAATTAAGCGAAAGTGACTCTGCAAGCGGTGTAACGTAAAGATCTATCAGATCCAAATTAAGCGAAAGTGACTCTGCCTGCTAACGTAAAGATCTATCAGATCCAAATTAAGCGAAAGTGACTCTGCCTGCTAACGTAAAGATCTATCAGATCCAAATTAAGCGAAAGTGACTCTGCCTGCTAACGTAAAGATCTATCAGATCCAAATTAAGCGAAAGTGACTCTGCCTGCTAACGTAAAGATATATCAGATCCAAATTAAGCGAAAGTGACTCTGCAAGCAGTGTAACGTAAAGATCTATCAGATCCAAATTAAGCGAAAGTGACTCTGCAAGCAGTCTAACGTAAAGATCTATCAGATCTAAATTCCACCGCCAAAAGAGAAATAGATCAAATAGCAGCCCCAAAAGGGGAAAAAATAAAATAGAAAATAACGGAAAAACGGAGGAAAAAAGAGACGTTTAAATATAAAGGAATATAAAAAAACTTTTGAAAAAGATTCGGTTATATCATTAAAAACGTTGAAATAATTAATATCATAATATTATTTATTAATATTATACTATTATTTCTATTATCACGTTCGTAGTTACTTTTCTTGACTCATACAAAAGGATTTTTGTTAAGGTCAAAGTTTACAAAGCATAAATGCCTGGACACATTCTGAGCCAAATTTAAAAAAAAAAAATAGAATAAAAGAATATTGGCCGCCTGAAATGTTATATCACCAGCCGTGGGACTGTGCAATTTGCAACGCAGAGGTCGAGGGTGTTGTGGTTACAGATTGAAAAAAAAAAAAAACTAGTCTCTTGGGCTTATTATTCTATTTTTATGACTTCTAGTTCTTTGAAGGAAACAATGTCACCTTTATTTCTTACTGAGTTCCCGATCTGTGTATCGAACAGCCAGACGTCAAAGTTATTAAACGTTACAAACTGCTACAAGGAAGTATTCAAAGCAATTGTAATAAAACCACCACCCTCGACCATATTAATGTCCAACATAAAGTGAAGGACTTACTTTCAAGAACGTCCCGGTTTTTTTGTTTTTTTTTTGGTTTTTTTCTTCGATAGACCCATACAATTTATATCCCTAGAAGTTAGGTATTGTCTGCACTATGGAAAATCCACGGGAAAATCTGTGTTAAAATTTTAAAAAATTGGAGAGGAAGTCGTGTCGAACCCAACGGTTTTTCTTTCTACATCATGCGCTGTTCTTGCACTCTTGTCAGAGTGTCTATTTTCCATATTCCTCTCATCTCTCTCTCTCTCTCTCTCTCTCTCTCTCTCTCTCTCTCTCTCTCTCTCTCTCTCTCTCTCTCTCTCTCTCTCTTTCTCTCAACTTGTCGGTTTCTTTCTCTGCACCCAAGTTTTTTCTCTTTGCCTCCAACTGTGTCCCTCTTTATTTCTCTATTTCTACAAATTTTGTATATATATTGTTTATGCTTCTTTATCAAAGGAATTTACCAATCCAAGCATGTATTAGACCGAAAGCTCTTACTAAAATCAATTCAACAGTTTCACTTAAAATATCCTTTTTTTTTTCAATGTAGCACATTCAGATTTGCATGTTGCTCCAACCTCCTACCCAACCGTGATTGAAATAGATCCTGCTCTGTATCCCCCCCCCCCCCCTTCCCCCCTCCCCCCGTCTCTTCCTTTTCCTCTCTCGCCTCACTTCCTCCCTTTCTCTTTTTTTTTTTTATTACAAATCAGTCTAGAAGGTCCATGATAATGCTTCGAGTTGTTTTTTTTCTTTTAAAAAGAATAAAAAGCAAAGGGGGGCTTGGGCGGTATAATTCTGTTCAACGTGTTTGTAACAACCATAGTGCTGTAGTTAATATCGAAATAGAATGGTGGGACATGTTTTCGATTTATTTTTAAAAAAAAAGAAAGAAAGAAAGAAATAGAGATTCGCAGCAGAATCACTCGTGCGTGACGCCAGAAGGTTGGGTTTCTAAGAATCTTCGTCCAAACAAAATCTGGGCCAGCGTATGCATCCTTTTCTTTATTATAATTTCCTCTTCTTCTTCTTCTTCTTCTTCTTCTTCTTCTTCTTCTTCTTCTTCTTCTTCTTCTTCTTCTTCTTCTTCTTCTTCTTCTTCTTCTTCTTCTTCTTCTTCTTCTTCTTCTTCTTCTTCTTCTTCTTCTTCTTCTTTATCATCATCATCATCATCACCACCACTTGCTATTTGTAGCTGAGGTCAACCAGTATTAGACAAACAGAAGTTCCCTAGATGCTCATTGATCTACTATCGATATTTCCGATAAAAGGAGAAACTTGATCTCGCTCGATACCTTTTTTTTTTCTTTTGCGCCTGTGATTCAATCCAATCTAGAAGTCTCCTCCTTGCTTCATTTCTAGTTACACCCAAGGCACCGGTATAGAACTCTGGCCTCGTTTTACAGAGCGTTTCTCCATGTAGAGCTAGATGGAATCACTGTGAATATCACAAGGCACGTTTTGCGGCAGACGGATGTAACATCATTCTCTTCTGGTGTGGACGCGAAATTCGAGTTGCTTCCCTGAACAGTGCTGTCATCGTCTTTATTTCTTTGCCAGGTAAAATATTCAAACGCATTAACGCAATGAAACACAAATATTATATATGTATGCCTCTCTCTCTCTCTCTCTCTCTCTATATATATATATATATATATATAAAAAAAAAAAAAAAATAAATTTATATATATATATATATATATATATATATATATATATGTAATTTTAATAGATATTTCGCCATTTCAACAAGGCGCTTCTTTTTTTTTTTTAATTAGAAGGAAAGAACTTTTAGTAGCAAAAAGTTTCGGATTTATTGATTTCACTCTCTAGCTTATCGCGTAACTTCGATTTTTAAAATTAGAAAGTCTATCAGGTTGGCTGCAATTATAATCATTGCTTTTTTATTTTGATTATAGTTCGTTGTTTTGTTGTTTGTTTGTTCTTTTGTTTATTTGTATTTTCGCCTGCTTTTCTCGTAACGCCGTTATAATTATTGTTTTGTAATGTCATTTTATTTCGAATTATGATTTATCATTGCTTTTGTAATTTTGGTAGATCAATTATTCTGTAATTATGATAGATCAACTATTGTTTTAATAGGGGGTCTAAAAGGAAACAGACACGCAACTTTCTAATCACGGAACAAAAAAGAAATAATAAATCTTCTATTAATTCAACATTAAACATTTCACTTGCAAGAATACTGCAAGTTTCCTTTAAGATCTTGTATTATATCATTTATAGACACACACGCGTCCTTTTGGATCTTTAATAATTACCAAGTTATCCTCCAAGTGTGATACTTTTCCTTTCTATTTGGATTTGTTTCATTAAGACCGATCAGTAATTTAGAGTCTTCCTAACATATACTTCTTACTTAGAGCTTCGGCGTGAAACTCCGCTCCTGAAGAAATGAGCGGTGGTAATAAAACTGCAGCAAGTAGAAACATATTTTTACAGCGTGCTATACTTTAGGTCATCTATGAATCATGAAGCTAGAAAAAAAAATTCGAACCTTTTGACCACTTAGGAACGTCAAATTTGGCATAAAGTTGTAAATGGCCCTAAAGATTGGAGTGGCTATATTATTTATCACCAAAATAATTTTTTTTGGAAAGTTAAAAGCCAAAATGTGATTATCGTTTTTGTTAATAGAAAAAAAAAAATGAATTTTCGAACTACAGCACTGCCTGTAAGCAAAGCTGGGCAGAGAGGGCAGGAATGGAACTGACAGTAGTGCTACTATGTAATAGGCGGAGATTCCGGAACCGTCTGGAATAGATCTACATGTTGTAGAGTATAATCTAAGTAAAGAATATGAAAAGAGTTTCTTGGACATAGATTTTATGTCTAGGGCCTGAATATTTACAGCAACTAGATCAAAATCAAAGGATTAAGATCAAGATCAAGATGGATCTAGGTTTTATTTAGGCTTGGAATTTCAAAAGGACTTGCGATATAGGTCTAGATTCTGTATTTAGAATGATTATAGATAGGCCCACCTAGATTTTAAGTAAAGATAGACAGGTGGAGGCATACATCTGGATCATGTAAGTAAAAGGATAGATATCGGGACTATTCATAAGTCTATTTAATACACATGCGCACACAAGCTTCGGCAATATGACACCATAGACCCGTTCGTAGAATGGCTTTTCGAAACTTCTTTTTTAATTTCACCATGGGAACAAACGTCAGTAAACCAAGAACTCGTTTTGAGCATTATGTTGAAATCAAATGGAAACTTGCTATGTTAAAGAAATACAGAAGAAAATTTAAATCGCAGAACGAAATTTATATTGGTTTTAACGTTTTGTCAAACAGGACATGCATTATCAAAATATTATTTTATTCTTTGGGGTACTGCGCATTTAAAATTATTTAGATTTAAAGTTGGCTTTTGATTAATACAACACTTACAATAAAATCAACATGCTATATACTTGGGAACAGCGGGAGGGGTGCATTAAAAGACAAAGGGATTTTGGTTCAAAGCCTGGGCAAAGAAAAATGTAACCGTCTAGCAGGTATATCAGGTAGAAATAGAGAGAGCGGTAGATGGGGACGATAGAGAGACGTGCAGACAAACACACAGACAAGCGTACAAAAAAGAGTTAGAGTTGAGAGATCGATAGATTAACACATTGAGAGGAAGAGGTTCATAGAAAGAGACACACAGTGCGAGAGAGAGAGAGAAAGAGAGAGAGAGAGAGAGAGAGAGGAAGAAGAGGGAGAGAGAGAAAAAAAAAGAGAGAGAAAGAGAGATAGGAAGGAGAGAGAGAGATAGAGAGAGAGAGAGGAAGAAGAGGGAGAGAGAGAAAAAAAAAGAGAGAGAAAGAGAGATAGGAAGGAGAGAGAGAGATAGAGAGAGAGAGGGAGAGAGAGAGAGAGAGAGAGAGAGAGAGGAAGGAGAGAGAGAGATAGAGAGATAGAGAGAGAGAGAGAGAGAGAGAGAGAGAGAGAGAGAGAGAGAGAGAGAGAGAGAGCAAAGATATCCCATAGCTTGAATTTTCTGAGAACTGCAAGCGAAGTCGTCTTGTTGCTAGGCAAACGTTTGGCAAAACACTAGGGCGTCGCTTCCCTCTGCATGGACTATCGAATTCAACACTTAACTCTTTAAGGACGGGGCCCATTTCCACTTTTGGACACAGTGAAATTCCACTTTTGGACGCAAGCAGAAAATCGGTGCTTAAAATTTTTGGAGGAGGTTTTTTTCAAAGTGCTATAGTTTAAAAAGTACATAAGCCACAAATAATTGGTTGGTATCATTTTAAAGGGAATTGAATATAGTTTTGAAATATGTAAAGTAGGTAAAATTAATGTATGTTGTTTTTAAACAAATTTGCAAAATATTACGTAAGAGATGGTGAAAAAAAATAATTACATAATGATTTTCTCTCTTACCTTGATAAATATGTGGTCACAGGTAACAGCTACTGGATCAAACTTGTCATCATGGCAAAGTATATCCAATTGTTAATAAAATAATGCACACACAATCTGTCTGAGTTCAAATCTTGATTTTTTATGATTTTTTTATTCAAAGTAGTGTCGGATCAGAAAAACGCACAAAATATAGATCTAGAATGAAATGGAAATGGTTTAGGTGGCCTAATATGTAATAGTGCGTTTTTCTCGAGTCGATTTAGATCTAGGACTAGCCATTATAGGTTTGAAAACCTTATCCTGTTATCAACTTGATAAAACAAAACAAACTTTCGCTACAACAGATATCCTGATTTGCAGAATCTAGATCTATAGATTTAGAGATTTGTGATTCAATCAACGCGCGCTTCGGAGTCAGTTTCAACACAAAAGACAAAGCAAAACTAACGGAACGGAAGTAAAAGATGTAAATATTACGATAAAACATGGTCCAGCTTTCTATAACATGGATTGGATTTGTGATTGTGCCTTTAACTCAAGTATAACCGAGCAACGCACTGTCCGTTGCTACGTCTAAACACAGTATGCGGAAGTAACGGATAGTCCGTTGGTGCGACTAACCATGACCTATCGATCAACGCATGATACACGTTGATGCGACCTAGAAGAGTTAAAGGCCTAGTAGATAAGCGTTGAGATCTTGTTCCAAGTGCCTTGCGTTCAAATAAATTCAGCGTATAAACTGTGTCCATTTCCCTATTTTATACAGCGCTTTACGCAAAGTGACGTAAGTATTAGTCATTTAATACTTTACCCCGCTTCTCACTCTCTCTCCCTCCCTCTCCCTTCCTCTCTCTCTCTTACTCTCTCACATTCTCTCTCTTGTTCTCTCTTACTTTCTCTCATTCTCTCTCTCTTACTCTCTCTCTCTCTTCCCATCCCCCCTCCCCCCTTTTTTTTTTTCCCCGCAGTCACGCACTCCTCCTTTAGATCACCACAGCATAGTATTTATGCGTCTTTCACTAACCACTGTCTTTAAACTTGTTGAACCCTCCAGGTAGTACATACACTCTCTGGTCAAACAATGGGCTTCAAACCGGTCGTCCTTGCCGGCACAGCTGTACTCGGCCTGGGCAATCTGCTCCACATCATCGGTCTAGCCACTCACGAATGGGTCATCTTGGCGGCTTCGAAATCGCCATTTGGTGTGGAGATCACTAGCGGGCTTTGGAAAATCTGCTCTGCAGACGAATGTGTCGATAATGTCGTCGAACCTGGTAATAATTATTTGTCTCAAAAAGTGGAATATCGCGCTTGTTGGTTTGTTAATTAATGTGTTCGTTTGTAAGCTTGCTTTTCTTTTTTTTGTATTCCGGACATGGTAACATTTTTCTTTAAAGAAATGAAACAGTTTGCATTTTTTGCTTGTTAGTAATTTTGTTTGTAAGCTTCCTCATCTTTTTTGTTGTTACTGTTGTTGTTGTTGTTGTTGTTCTTGTTGTTCTTGTTTATGTTTTCTTCTTTTTTTTTGCACCAATAAACTGCTTTGTACACTTATTGAAGTAAGGTGCACTACTTCATAATTCCTTGATGGCGTTATTGACATCTTTCCTTAGCTAATCTTTTGGTTACTGACCTTGATAAAATCTGTAGAGACAATCAGTAAAACGGACGAATCCAAGCGATCATAATAAAGAAAGAAAAAACGGTTATGGCATCGTATTGCTCGGAAAAAAAATGAAAAAAAAAAGGCTTAGCCGATTTCGATATTTACAGATTTTTCTTTTTAGATCACAGCCGATAACATTTTATGGAAATAAATCAGGACTAAAAAAAAAAAGGTAAAAAAATGTGCGAGTAAAATTTAGGATCTACGCAAGAAAATAAAATAAAATAAAAAAAAAACACGTTTCGGCGTACTCGACAAAATCAGAACAGGCTTCACTAACCCAGGTAAGCTCGCATGATTGTTTCTTTAACTTTTCGATATTACGCTTTAACAGTATCCTCAACGACACAAGTATTTGACTCTATTCTTAGAATATTATTTTTCTTTTTTTTTCAGACTGGTTGGAAGCATCTCGAGCTTTCGCTATTCTCGGGATGCTCGCAGGACTAACGGCCATCTTGTCAGCGGTCATAGTGTTCGTTTTGGGCCTGATGGACAAAGACTCCCTGGGGGGTCCTGTTTCCGTGAAGATACTGGGCATAGCTACTCTCGCCATGGCTGGAGCTTCTCGTGAGTGGTATAGAGTCTCATGGTAGCTCCAGCGTAGTGAGTGGTATAGAGTCTCATGGTAGCTCCAGCGTAGTGAGTGGTATAGAGTCTCATGGTAGCTCCGGCGTAGTGAGTGGTATAGAGTCTCATGGTAGCTCCAGCGTAGTGAGTGGTATAGAGTCTCATGGTAGCTCCGGCGTAGTGAGTGGTATAGAGTCTCATGGTAGCTCCGGCGTAGTGAGTGGTATAGAGTCTCATGGTAGCTCCGGCGTAGTGAGTGGTATAGAGTCTCATGGTAGCTCCGGCGTAGTGAGTGGTATAGAGTCTCATGGTAGCTCCAGCGTAGTGAGTGGTATAGAGTCTCATGGTAGCTCCGGCGTAGTGAGTGGTATAGAGTCTCATGGTAGCTCCAGCGTAGTGAGTGGTATAGAGTCCCATAGTGGCTCCGGCGTAGTGAGTGGTATAGAGTCCCATAGTAGCTCCGGCGTAGTGAGTGGTATAGAGTCCCATAGTAGCTCCGGCGTAGTGAGTGGTATAGAGTCTCATGGTAGCTCCGGCGTAGTGAGTGGTATAGAGTCCCACAGTAGCTCCGGCG
>JAWDGP010001626.1:192500-240000 GCA_033675545.1 Elysia crispata
AAAAGAAAGATCACTATTCCATGGTGGGTGGGTTTGGTAGCAAAAGTATTTTTATATCTCGAATTTGAAAAATATTTCGTCATGGCTTCGTCGTGTTTAGGACAAAAGTTAAGGTTTTACCTACGTATTAATTTGAAAGGGGCTGACAAACATTACTAAAAGAGAACCTTTTTGCCTTTCTTCAGGAGAAAATCTTTTTCTTTTTTTTTTTTTTTTTTGTTCCAATTATCGGATTGAAGCAGTACAGACTGGACTGAGTAAAGAACATTTTTGACGTAGGGCTAAGCCATCCGTCTGCCTGATGTAGATGGATCATGATATGATCGAGCTGCTAATATGTAACAAAAAACCTAGCACACAATCAGTCTTGAGATTTCATTTCGTCTTTCCTTGTCAACAGTTACGATTGTTTGTTTTGGTTTTATTTTATTTATAAATTTATCTTTTCATCGATGCCAACAAACTGCAGTTAACGAACAGTGAAGTGTACCTTTCCGCTACTTCAAACCTTATTATTATATTTATTATTATTGCCATTCCAACAAGCCTACTTTGGTGATTATATCTTCGCATCCCCCCCATATCCTCATGCAACAGAAGCTCTCGATAACATTTTGCTCACAAAGTTATTGAATTGAATTGAACTATTTGGGAAAAGGGAGGGAATTCAAACTACAAACTTTTATCCTCGAAAATTTAGCTGTTTATTTCTTTTCCTAAATAATTTTAATGTAAGCGTCCGAAAAGACACGTTGAAAATCAATTCTTGACTACGTGCCGCAAACATTTTGCTGTAGTTCATGCCCATCACATGACTTCTGCTTTAGGCTCTCATACTTATAGAAACCGATTTCTGCCACTGCTCGTGTTTCGGTTTTCAGAATTCCGATTAGTGTAAGCTTAGTTCTCAGCTCTTCAGTTTATCTCTTTCCGATCCGAATCTTATGATAATTTATGTCCTATAGCGTTCTGCGAATATTTTTTTTTCATTATTAATATAACTTTTAGTAGCATTAATATTATTATCTTCATTTATCAAAAAAAAAAAAAAAGATGTGGTAAATGTTTTTCTCTTTTTTTATTTTTTTTTTTTAGCATAGAATATCAAATTTTTAATAGTCAAAATCAATCTGATTTTTGTCTTCAAAATCTTAAATACGGTGTTTAATACTGGCTGTGGTTTTGTCTCTGGAACTATATCGTATTTACAAAGTGTTACCCTTTTTTCTCTTATCTTTTTTAAATGATATTATACACGAGTGCTTTTCCTATTATAATCGTTTTTGATGCTTAATATTTTGAAAAATTTCAAGAATCTGATTCTGCTCGTTCTCATTTGCGTCCATTTTTAAATTTTGTAACTTTATTTTTTAAATAAAATCAGTTATTAAGGAAAAAAAAATATTGTTTTGAATCATCAATACCCAGGCAAGTGTGTTTTAACTTTATTGACGTGCACCAGTTCTATGGCGTATGGTTTATAATCGCACAGCGTTCGGGTGAGTTTCTCGTTAAAATAGCTTGGCGTATAGATCATAAAATTAGGGAGGCGAACAAGCCAAAAGTAGCACAATGTGAAAATCAAGACAAATTAATATCGACGAGACAGTGCAGTTCCTCATAGAAACGTCCAATATCTCCTCGCGTAGGTCTGCCCAGTTGACCATGGTATTAAACTCAGTGTGGCATGCGTTCTTGTAAACCTTCACCGTCCACTAAGTTTGCCGAGGAATCTGTTACATAGTTGGTAACACCGAGTCATCAGAGGTTACACTCGCCTTTGCTTTTTATATAATTATCCTGTTGTACTGAATTGAGACTGATGTGTTTTGTGTGAAAGCAAAATATGCCAAATTTTTATTAATCGATAGCCAAAAAATGTTATCAAACAGAGGATTCGATATCACACTTCAACTTTACGGCACCCGTTTTCTTTTTTTTTTTTTCTTTGTTGCTGAAAGGATGAAGAAATTAATGTTTGACCATGAAATTTTTAGCTACTCAGAGTAACTCGTTATAATTATAACTCTTTTACCGCCTGTAAGAAATCGATCTAGGGGAAAGGGTAATCCTCAGAGCAGAGGGAAACAGTAAAAGTTACGAATGAAAAAAGAGCAAAAACAAAAACAAAAACAACAGCTAACAACGGGAACTTAAAAATTCTGATCAACTGAATCAGATAAAACAGTAAGGAAAACGACACGCGGAAAAACAGCAACAACAACGCTAACAACAAGACAAAACCAACCACAAAGGAATCTCTAGTCCCATAATAGTCTTAAGTCATTTAATAACAGAATTATTTTATCTTGCCCATTCGCTCTCTCTCTCTCTCTCTCTCTCTCTCTCTCTCTCTCTCTCTCTCTCTCTCTCTCTCTCTCTCTCTCTCTCTCTCTCTCTCTCTCTCTCTCTCTCTCTCTCTCTCTCTCTCTCTCTCTCTCTCTCTCTCTCTCTCTCTCTCTCTCTCTCTCTCTCTCTCTCTCTCTCGTACTAACGACATCAAAAGTGAAGGCAGAAAGAAGGATTCGCCTTGAGATAGGGCAGCTTTTTTTTATTATGGATTTATAAAAGACATGCGCAAATATAAAACAGTTGATAGTTAACGAATTTAAATATCAATATCAATGGCAAATCGAATTTCTCTTACTCCACTCGTTAAGTAGTTGAACTTGTTAATAATAATCACGCAAGAGGCAGTAAAGATTAGAATAAACAAACCTCCACAAGTTCACTCCTATTTCAAGTTAATCAATTATAGCAAAGATTTACATATCTTAAAACATATACAACATAGAATTACGGTTTTAACTGATTTTTTCTGAAAAAATTTAAAGATTCACTCTACTATGTATCATGACAGAGAAATAAGTTTTATTTATTTAATATTCGGTAAAAAGTGCAGTTTATAGGTATGTTTCACGGATTCCGACCTTTTTAAAATAGATGTTAACGAGTTGAATTGTAAAAATATGCGTCGTAAGTAAACCGAATGAAGAAAGTGAGTCATTGCTTACTTATATGAATCAGGAGCAAGGCAACTTCGCCAGGAACTGGCTCCAAGCCCTAACGGTGTTAAGACCCGTCAAACGGTCAAGGTCCACATACTATGACGGTCCGCGCCTGTCGTCATTTATGCTTTGGGTCTGATGTGGCTCCTCCCATAAAACACCGGGATGTTTACTTGTGTGCATCACTTTGGTGCTTGGATGCTGGCAGGGAAGTTTTGTCGTGGGTTGTGTGATAAGCACAACCTGCTCAGGGGTACCGGCAATTTGGGTACTTCGTCGATGTGGTGTCGGTGGGCCGGCTATCCTGAGAGTATCTATATGGCGGAGGTTCAGAGCTGAAATACTTTACCCCCTGCAATCTTTTGACATATCTCCCATTATAGGGAGTTGAATATCTTCCTTTATAGGGAAATTTATTTATTTTTTTTAGTTTGAAAGGGGCATTACCTTGTAAATATGCAACATCCTCCTTTTTATTTGTTATGTTTCATGAGAGAGGAATTTCACATAATGTTCCATTACACCACTAACGCACTGTCCATTTGTACTGGCTAATCGAAATGGAAAGGCAAAAACGCCACACTTGGATGACAACTTGGTAAAGGATCCAAAAAGGACGCGCGTGTGTCTGTAGATAGGGTAAAACAAAGAGAAGCAATACAACTAATAATTTAAAGTAAAAATGTTCCATCCTAAATGCGAGAGAGAGAGAGAGAGAGAGAGAGAGAGAGAGAGAGAGAGAAAGAGAGAGCGACTAAAAAAGGAACAACCAGAAAGTTAAGAAGAAAAATGAGACAGACATTTAGAGAGAAAGGTAACGTATTGACATTGACACAGAGAAAATAGAAAAAATATATATATACATTTCGATTAAGTGGGTGAAAGCGTTGCAAAGGAAAAAGAAAGAGTGAAAGACAGAGAGTGAGTGAAAGATTTACACCGAGAGAGAAGAAAGATTCAGTAATATACTGACATAGACATAGACATTAAGATATAAAAACATATCGAAAGTTAGAGAAAGAAGATCAAGACAGAGACAGAGAGGGGTGGACAGAAAAAGTCAGTGAGAAAGAGAAAAAAGAGAGAGAGAGAGAGAGAGAGAGAGAGAGAGAGAGAGAGAGAGAGAGAGAGAGAGAGAGAGAGAGAGAGAGCGTGAAAGAGTGTTTGCAAGTAGAGCCTAAACCATTTTTAAGCTTTTTTTTCCATCACACAACCAATAATACCTTACAGTATATCAGTCGCTTGGAGTAGTAGACAGTGAGAGAAAGCGAGAGGTGAGCATTCAGAAGATGAGAGAGATTGGACAAGGGAGAGAGAGAAAGAGAGAGTGAGAGAGAGAATAGAAATGGGATGTGGTTCTAAGAGTTATATCAGCTCTCAATGTTATACGTATGATCTGTTGGAGAGCAGCAGTCTGATTCCAGCTCACTGGGACACCTGACACCCTCTGAGCCAACCCAGGCCATACCAATGCTGTTCCGTGACACCTGACACCCTCTGAGCCAACCCCAGGCCATACCAATACTGTTCCGTGAAAAGGAGTATTTTGGCTCCATGGCCTCTCGATAGAGCTTTTGCTTTCGATGGAACGAAATTCGAAAAGCAGCTGTGTTTAGAGCGGCACAGTGTTGTAGGAATCTTGTCAACCCCTCTTGCTCTAATATACGCAAGATAGCAAAGTATTTCATTAAAAAACATAAAGCAAACAGAAGTCTTTATGTTGCTCTCCAAATACCCTTCCTTTTAAATTGAAAAGAATCCAGTTTTTACCCGATTTGTGAATTGTTGGTCACGTTGCAATTGAAATGAACAATTCCATTTGAGCACTGCCAGAAGTTAATGAATCCAGTATAAACATTTCTCGATAATTATTGAATAAAAATGAAAAGGGTACAGGACTGTGACTACAATCATTTTATCAAAAAAAATTTTATTTTTTTAAATGACGACGGCTATGATCCAGAATAAAACAAAACAATCACTTAGCGCAATTGTTCTTTAGTTAGTTTTCCATTATCTGAGCATGCGGAGCCTCAAAGAATCATAATGCGGGTTGGACTATCATATTAGATCGTGACAGATCTACATTAAGAAAACGATAGGAGAAGAAAATAATATTGGGATACGACCCAGCTCTATTGGACTATGCCAGGATTCGAGCTTCGACTTACTGGACATTTTTGGCGTTCTACTTACTGACCACCTCCATTTGCCCTCTCTGTCTTCCGACCTGATTCTGCACAGCGGGTAGGTTTAGTCTAGGAACGCCCACAATGAAGCCTCAATCGAACAAGATTTACAATTCCAGGTTATACTACTTCATGTTTTTATACAGTAGTTTTTGTATGTTTTCCGTGTTTCATTTTTCATAGTTCTAAGAGTTAAGTTTTCTTATTTATCGCTTTTTCCACGCCTCCCCCCTCCCCCCCCCCCCTTTTTTTTCCCTCCGTCTCTTTAGTTTGAAAAAGAAATATACCAGACCATGAGGATTTATGCAAAATTTTAAAAGGTATGTGGAAAAAATAGTGAGGAAACGAATGTAATATTTTATACACACAAAATAAAAATAAAACAAAAAAAACCGCCAGCTGAAATTGACAAAATGAGATATCCGTCTTTCGCCATGATTCTTAGAAATTGATTTTTTTCCCTTCCTTTTATTTTTTATTAAGGAAACAATGAAAGAAATTTGATCAGCCAAATTGAATGCTGTGCAGACCTGTAAGAATTTAAAAAAGAAATTCCTACCTGACGCCATAAAAGAAGCCTTGGCATAGTTTCCTAGAAAGATTTATTATAACAATATTTACACATGTGAATAAAATAATGTTCTTCTAGGTTTTACATATATACGACCCTAATAGACATAGACATAAGGTCGATGTATGTGCGACTGACTTTACAACAATAATTATTTCCCCTTCTGATGCCGTGACGATCTGCTGATGATAATGCGATGATTCTATAAATAAAAAAAAAGATAATAAAAGACTGAATCTTGTTCAGCAGTGTCCCCTGAAAAAGATTAAAGCACGTTAATTGTTTTTGTAAAATTCAGGTCTAGATATTAGTTACACGTAGACTTTGTATTGATGGTTGACCTAAAGCAGTGTTTTAAATGTCGTGGTTTATCATAGAATAAATTACAATAAATTTGAAAGCTCTAAACCACTTATAACTGCTTTTTGTTTGTATAAGATCCAGTCCAGCTACATTATAAAAGTAAAATGAATTAATTAACGATTGGAAAAAAAGTCTTACTTCCTTTTTCCTGCCAAAGCATGATGAAGAGAATGATACTTATGTATGCAACAAATCAATAAAACACAATTTTAATGATTTTGTACGCTACGAATAAAAGCGAAAATAATAATTTTGTAAATTAAACGAATACATGGTACGACTTGCAACTACAAAGGTGTATCAATAAAGTCGAAAGATAATACAGCTTCATGCTGTCATGATATACAACAGCTGTCACAGAAACTTGTGCTTTTTCCATAAACGATTGTTTTGCTCGAAAAAAGTCTACAGGTTAATTTTGATACAGAATAGTCTATTATGTAAAACGAAGTTGTTAAGTGCTTCCAAAATATTGTACTGACATGCCCTTTCCATTAGCGGTGAAACTGAGATAGATAGAGAGAAAGAGTTAGAGACAGACAGACAGACAGACACACACACACACACAGACAGAGACGAGTAAAAAATATAGAGAGATATGAGGAGAGAGAGGTATACACAGAGAGATAAAGATAGCGAAAGATAGAAAGAGAGAAAAAAAGAGAGAGAGACAGAGAGAGAGAGAGAGAGAGAGAGAGAGAGAGAGAGAGAGAGAGAGAGAGAGAGAGAGAGAGAGAGAGAGAGAGAGAGAGAGAGAGAGGCACACAGACAGGAAGAAATAGACGAAAAAGTCAACAATGAAAAACGAAGAATATAAATTTAATACAAACTGTGAGAAGAGTCACCTGGGTACGTACAAACAGAACATGGAAAATATACTTAGTCAAACAGTAACACGCACAAAGCAAGTATACATATACACAAAAATACAAAAGCGGTGAAGGTCAAACTTACATCATTTGCAGACATATGAAAGGTACATGTAATTCTTTAAAATATTTTTTGGAAACACGAAACGCTTCAAGATTATATAAACACGTAAGCAACTCAGTGATAATCTTCACACATATATAAAATTTTACTGACAGCCAGCTGTTAATGGCTCCCACTTGTATGTAACATCCATAATGTTTTCAACAAAAGTAGCTAATTAAGTTGAGTTTCGGAAGAGCCTTTATCTCTATCTTTCTGTCAAAATTGGTTTTCCCGTAAGCATAATTAATACAATGTTCCCATGTCAAAATTATATTATTATCAGAAATGAAAATAATGTTGTGAAAAAGCTCCAGCATGATGCATGATCGCTAATCAATAAATGAAATTAATATAAAAAGGCAACGCGCTGGATCAAACTCTCATAGTCGTTCTCAAGCTGCCAGTTTGTTGGTTATCCTGAGTGTACAGGTGAGTGCGATGCGTGGCGATATTTAAAGATGGACAATTTACAACATATTTGACTAAATTTATCTGAGTAAAAATCTAATATCATTTTTTCCACGAGGCAAAAACAGTTTACCAAAGTTGTTTGTAACCTTTAGAGTCATAATTCATTATCCATCATTATATCGCCGCCACTTTCATCGACACACAAATTATCGTCAGCATTTTTTTTAGATATTATCATTCATATCACATGTTTTAAGCCCTTCTTTTTTTCACTTTTTACAATTTTTTCGAATCACATAATTTATACCGTTCAAACCTTTCGTTATTAACATAGTTTTCTGATCCTCATCTCTGCAGTTCCGTCAACATCGTTCACCATGAAAACTCTGTTGATTGTTTGCCTCGGCGCGATTATTCTGGCCTCAGTCACTGCTGACAAGCCAGGTGAGACTGGAGTGAAGGTTCAAGAATTCTAATGTTATCAGTGTGTGATTCCAGATCGATGCGATCTGATATATAACGTAATTAGGTCCAACAGGAGATGAATTTTATGATTTACATCCGGGTCATTGAAATATAGTATGTAAAACATTATACCTTGCAACAATACATCCAAACTGTGACAATATTACTGTTATCAAAATTTTATTTTTTTATAATGTAATGCAGTTATATAACACTTAATGTAGATGAAAAGAAACAAAAAGCTAAGGAAATTTAACAATGAATGAACGATAATTTATCTAGGTATAGCGTATTTATTTCTGTTGCTTCCTCAGCGTGTAAATCTGGAGGTTATTACGACTGCTCAGACCTGCAGTACACATCTGACTACCAAACAGGCGTGTACTACTGCTGTGCTGATGCTGACCTCAGGCCTGTGCTGGCTGGTACCCTGGGAACTGCGAGTCTTACTTGTAGTTGCTACACCACGGCTGAGGTGAGGCAAAGCCAAGACTTGATTGGAAAACTTTCAGATTTAAATTTCCGAAGCCGAGGATTAAGGAAAAAATCTCTGACTCTGAAATGTTGAAGAAGTGGCTAGGGGCTTGGGGCTATTGGCTATGGGCTAGTGGCTAGGGGCTAGTCGCTAGGGGCTAGGGGCTGTTTCCAAAGCGAGAACGCGAAGAAAGTAGCGGTGGAAAAATCGTGATGTCACTTCCCCTTAGCAACGTTAATTCACTGGTTCTAGACATTTTTCGTATACCGTCTTTTAGCGGCAGGTTTTTCTCAAGTTCAACAAAATACAATAAATGTAAGCGACTGAGGATGTTAGTTTATCTCAGTACCATTGCTTGATGCCCTTTTTTAGGCAGACCAGATGTGATTATGCGTGACTGCTAAAGCTCTGGGACTGTTTACAATTTACTTTTATCTTCTTTTAGTCCGTTTACATAGATCTAGCCACTACAAGGTCGAGCAGGTAAATGGTGCGAAACATTATTTTGAGGCTAACGTATTTATATCGTGTAATTTCTTTCATCATTTCCGTCTTTATTTTTCTCCGCAGGCCATTGATAAAGCTGATTTTTCCGCACCCAACCCAAGAATCTGAATAGATCTTATACATCATGATAGTTTAGTACTGGTCTCTCTTTATATTGGCTTGATTCCCGATTGAACCTACAATTAGCTATCAGTCCAATATCATCATAAATATCCATAGGGTTTTTCCTATCATGGAAAAGCTGTTTCTTTCTTAGCTGCCTCATTATTTTGCTCCTCTAACTTTTCGAGCATAAATAAATTATAACATTCGTCATCTTGTTGAGCTTTAAGTTAAAGACTGCGGCACACATTTTAAGACTAAATTTACACCGATAGTTACACCCAGTTAGGTCTAGTCTTTCAGACTAAAATTAACTTTAGTCTCACGGCTTATGAATATCTCGTAAGAAAGTTTCGAGGCAAGGTGTAAAGTTATTCCCGGATTAGCCTGATTTAGCGCAGCCCGGGTCATGAATAAATTCTGGGTTGGACTGCTTGATCAATCTAACTTAAGTAAAGCAATTCAACCTAAGGTTTACTTGTGAACCTAATAGAGATCTAAAGTCACGATGTCACTCCCCTGAACAACGTTTAATAACTAGTTACAAACAACAGCCCCAGTTATATTATATCGAAGTATTTCATTGGTTTAGGACAGCCATGATTCTCATTGCTTCAAGAAATAGTTACGACCGCTTAATGGTGGTTGAAAGATTGTTCTCCATTGTTTTTAGATTTATTAGAACCACCGTGGCGTCGCACTTTTATTCCTATTCTGTGTTTGTCAGGTCTGTTGGTTTCCTGAGGTTTAGCTCTATATTGCTCGTCATTTGATTGGATCCCATTTCAAATTTATTAAAAAAAAAAAAAAGAAGAAGAAGAAGCAGAAGAAGAAACATAATTGCCCAATGAAAGAGTATAAAAAATTGTAATTTACGTCTAAATTACAGGAAATGCTTTCAATGACCTAGATCTAATACATTTAGACATTGATGTTAGTGAGAAAAATTCTTGTTTCACTTTCTCACACCCGGAGGATGATAATAACTAAGACAGAGTTTTGAAATGTACAAAATAATCCAACTACTTTTTATTTCTATTTATATATTTTCTCTCTTTTTTTATTTCCACATACCCCAGTACTGCGCCGAGAAACCGTACGACTGCCCTTGATCACACCACCAACTAAGATGAGATTCTACGTCGAATAAAGTCTGAAGAACAAAATCTAATGAAATGTTCTTTTCATTATAAAAGTTGCTTTGAACTTCTTTTCTTTTTCTTTCTTTCTTTTTTTTTAAAACACCTTTTTTTCGTTCACTATTATGTTTTATGTATTATTCTTTCACCTGATCCTGATGTTGATAGGAAGGAGGATTATAGTGATAAGGTCTTGATGATGCTGATAAAGAGGAGGAGGATGTTGATAAGAGGAGCGGAGAAGAAGAGAAAGAAGATGAAGATGTTGGTCATGATTATGATGACCCAGAAGATGGTGATGGGGATGATAATGATGATGATGATGATGATGATGATGATGAAGAGGATGATGGGGATGATAATGATGATGATGATGATGATGATGATGATGATGATGATGATGATGATGATGATGATGATGATGATGATGAAGAGGGTGATGGTGATGATGATGATGGTGATGATGGTAATGATGATAATGATGAAGATGATGATGGTGATGATGATGATGATGATGTGGTACCGTTGTTACAGATCCCAGAGCGACAGCTACGACTGTCTAGTTATTCTAAGACCATAACTGTGTCTGCATATTTTCACACACACACACACGCACACACACATATATATATATATATATATATATATATATATATACTATTGTAGCGCTTATAAAATCACAAAGAAACACAAGATGAACCTTTGGGTTTTCTGGTTGAATAGAATTATTTAAGTATCATCTGACTGTGTCGAAATATATGTTTGAACTGAGAAAGTAAGCTCTTGGTCTCCTCAACGCCTCTGTGGTGAGCTCTCTTCACAACCTCGGATGTATACATTCGTCACGGGTAAGTCTTTATCATTGTCCAAGCTTTAATAGTCCAAACGCCACACTATATATATATATTTGTGGACTTTCACATTTCTGAGACAAAAGGCTTCTGAACCACCAAACCAAATGACTTCAAATTTTGTAGGCTACCTAATCTATAGTGGTAAGATGCATATTTATAAAAAGAAGTGTGAAGTCTCTGTAGCTTTTTTGTTTGAAATGTTATTGTTTCCTCATTTGAATACTCTTTATCGGCCCCCAAACGCCATAGTCGAACTTTTGAAAGCCAAACGAAAGTCTACTATGCATGGCATACTGAACGGCGATTCACACACTTTTCGATGTCTCAATCCGTACGATTTGTGGCCAAAACACAGTTGATAGACAGACCCTCCCGAACGACTGATGCTGTTCAAAATTAGCAAAGAATCTAGATCTAGGTAGATCGAAATCAAGAATGCCACGTAAAAGACAAGGGGGTCTTCAATAGGCAGGTTAACTCCTAGCCAAAAATATCATAGAAACAGACACAGATCTAGATCTAGATCTAAATCGTCATCAAGTGAGAATGACAAGTCAGACTCAGAGTCAGAGAATGCTAGATCTAGATCTAGATATAGAACAAGTAGATCTAGATCTAGATCTACTCGAGTTTCTAATTCTACAACTAGAACAGGATCAAAATCTAAGTCTGCTTTTCAAAGTGTGCAACATGTAGGCCAACAAACAGAGAGACGCCAGGCTACAGAAAATGATCAATTCAGAAATGACTCAATCGTAGACATGATCCAATGCCAGCACTGCCAAGCCATGAAGAGATGAATCTAAAGGCATGTGCTGCTGTAAAGGAAAAGTAAATCCAGAGCCATTTCCACCTCGTCCACAGCAATTAGCGGTCCTGTTTGAAGGGACAAAAAAATGATCAATCTGTTCGCTTTCTGCAGGACATAAGGAAATACAACAGTGCATTACAGTTGACTTCTCTTGGCTGTAAAGGAGTGAGAATGAATGGATGGAATCCACAGTTCCGAATTCAAGGTCAGGTTTGTCACCTCATAGGTCCTCTAGAATCTGCCAATGAAATGCAAGCTAGATTTTCACAAATCTACTTCATGGACGGAGACCAACAAATTCAGAGAAGGTCTTCCATCACCGATGGACTTTGTAACAGCATTTTATTGGACATTCAAGAAGCATTGAATCAGAATCACAAATACGTGAAGGAGCTGAAATGTGCATATGAGTTTGCAAGCTCTCGCCAAATAGAAAATTTCCGAATTGTTATCAATGAAACAGCGCGACCATTAGGGACACATGGAAGGACACACAACGCACCCACACTAAATGAAGAAATGTGGTCTACAAAGAAGTGTTATAAACAGGTCAGTGCAAAGTTTTTTCGTTTGGTGATAACTAACATCTTTCTCTACAGGTTATTTTTCCTCCGGTGATGACTAAAATCTCTTTCCACAGGTGATAACTATGCATCTCTCTCTCTCTCTCTCTCTCTCTCTCTCTCTCTCTCTCTCTCTCTCTCTCTCTCTCTCTCTCTCTCTCTCTCTCTCTCTCTCTCTCTCTCTCTCTCTCTCTCTTTCTCTCTCTGACACTCCGTTCATCGAACGGGTAACCAACTAGTTTATATATGTAGACACATTTTTACATGTATCTATCTAGACAAAACCTGAAACGCGTTACCGAAGATACGTCTATTTTTACCGCCGCTATCCAGTCACAGATGCAAGTCTTAGCTTATCTTGCCTACTCACCTATGATTGAACTTTTCAAATGAATATCGTATATAATATTCGTGGGAGCCGTTAGCGGTTGAGTGTAAGTTAAATGTTATAAAAGTGCGGAGTTTATGATCGAGTTGCTTCCATTTAGACATATCGCTCTTAGATTGATTTGAATGTTTCCTTTTGATGAAGGCAAGAGCATTTTTATAGAAATCTTATTTTATTTTATAATAGAAAAATAATTGCCTTGTTTCCATAGACATCGATTTGTGTGCTGGAGCATTTGGGTTGCATCTGTGCCAAATGGATCAGATGCTGATATTTTTATAATAATAAAAGTAAAGACTTACTTCAAAAAACGCATTTTTAACAGGTCAAGGATAAAACCCTTTTTAAAAACTTGTCTTGCTGAAAATGGGTTTTATCTAGCTTAACAATGGTGAAAATTCTGTCAGTTTGAGTTAAGGAACTGTAAATATTTCAACTTTACCATTTTTGTTTTTAAAGTTAAAGTGATGAAAAAAATTTCCAAGTTAAAAAAAAACATCTTCAGTGGGCTTTTGTTTCGCACAATGAGTTTAAAAACCTTGAAAGCTTGACAAATTAACAAAGATTATTTTTCATGAGCTCAATGCTTTCACTGGCTTAAAACTGGCTCAAAATTACCGGTAGTCTTTCTTTAACGAAACCTCAATGGGTAAACAGAGGAAGTAAGAAAGAAATACTTTACAAAACTGTTGCAGAAAAAAAAATTCAGCTCATTATAAAGACAAGCATTTTAAAATTAGCCAAGACTCAATTCAGTCGTATTTCTTTTCTTTACTGATCAGTAAGTATCACTCATTTATTTGTCTGTTTGGTAGAGTGCTCCTCATCGAAATGTTCTGTATCAGCTGAACCTGATTTTTTAGCATCACTGAAAACTTGCATCTATTTCTCAGTATTTGATCTCTTAAACTTATGAAGGCCTGTATAATTTTGCCCTACAGATTCTCATTTATACATATATATATATATACATATATATATATAGCAGGTTAGATAGGTAAAAACTAATAAAAAAAAGTACAAGATGGGAAGAGGGTGGCTTCTAAATTTTGAAAAGTGATTAAGGTTCATGATCCATAGATTATTACATGACTTCCAAGCTCAGACTCCTGTGATCTTTGCAAAAAAGTTTTATTGTCATCTGCTTGTATGCCTGAGATTGTCTCAAGCACAAGACCTTATTCTGAGATACATAGGCCTAAAATATTCAAAGTGTTAAATATTACGATTTTACCCGTTAAAATATAGCACAGTTTGTAAAACTTAATAAAATTCATTTGTTTTTGTTTTTTTTTATAAATGAATTGATGAGGCCAAAGAGTACAGTTCCATGATTTTTTTGCACATTTTGTGTTTGAGTATCTAGTTTGATCATATGAGCTTTATAAATTTTTTTCTAATCAGCCTCAGCTACTAGATCTAGTTTGGTATTATTTTTCATAGGAAAAATCTCACCAGTGTTACATTGTATTGGATCGTTTGTCTGAATGTCTAGAGGATTCTGCTGCCCAGAGGGGTGAAAGTGAAAAACGGATGCGTGGCATTTCTGCTCTCTGAGCGTCGCCGAAAAACTTTTGGTGTGAAAATAACGCACGGCATTCCAGTGAGTGAAAATACAGTTATTGGTAAAACCTTGATCTTGGAAGCGACAAGTGGATAATTTCTAAGAGAATTTTTTTAAAAATTGCAATTACGCTCAAAAGCATAACATTGGAAAGTGCCAAAGTATGGATGTTGTGGACCCCAAGGCACAATAATGAAAAAAATTAAAGGTGCTTGTTAAACAGAAACACGTCCCAATGAGAACATAATTTCTGGTACACAAATGAAACATAAACATGTTGTTATATATAATTATATATATATTATTGGGCACTGAAAACTGTCATATAGAAAATATAATTCAATCATAAGGAGTAAGGAAAATAATTATTGTTTTGACTGTGTAAGAATGTGTATGTGCTGAAATAATCAAGACATGTGAAAACTTCCAAGATTGCATAGCATTATGTCAATAACAACAAAGGATTTGATATGATACATATAGTAAAAAATAAATATGGGGCAATTCAATAAACTTTTTCTTTTTTTTAGTTTTAATACCGGAAAGACATTTTGAAGCAATAGAAAGTTTGCTGTAGACTCAATCACATATTTATTTGTTTGGTTTTTTTATATCATTGTTATTATGTTTACAAAGTATGCCATATTTCTCTCATGATCATATCAAGGTTGGGTATTTCTAGATCCCTGAATGAAAACAAATGTCCCATTGGTGAGGCTATTCTTGGGCCAACCAACTCAAGCATCAAAAAGGGTGAAGGGTCAGAGACGGTGAAGGGTAAACAGTAGGTCACGATAGAGGAAAGACTACAAGGCTAGAGAGCGTCAACCGTTCGACGCCTCAGTTTTCATTTATTTTATGTCCACATGGCGTAGTTTTGAGAAAACGGCGTCCAAAGTTTCATTCACCTTCTACCCATTTTGCTTGACTGTTGGTTCTAAAATTAACAGGGCGTATAGATAATGTTCTTAGGGGAAAGAATTTGACGCTAGCTCTAATTTTAGTGAAACTGGACATAGAACAAATGAAAACTGAGGCGTCAACAGTTGCCTGGACTGAGGAGATGGTTCGAGATAGATAACAAGCTACTCTTATTCTTAAAAGAAAAAAAACTTGCTAATAAAAGGATTTTTTTATTTCTGTTTCTATGAAACGTGTCCAAAAACAATAAAAATAGACGAGCAAAAAAAATATATATATATTATATAAATTCGACAATACCATTTCATTTTCTTTGCTCTCAAAACTTTATTCACTGTAGAATTTTGTTTTATTTTATTTCATTTTTTTTCTTTTTGTTGTTGTTGGCGGTGCGGTCAGTGGCAGTCAGCCGGGTATAAGGCGCAGTACTGGCATATGGAAATTAGAGAGAGAAAAACAAAATAAGAAGAATACAATGTGATTGTTTTTTGTTGTTGTTTTTTTTTTTTTTTGTGAATTTCAATTCTATTTATAATTTTTTTTTTAAGCAATCATTATCATGTAAGTGAAAGTAAATGAGCAGCTATAATTTCCTGTAAAACAACGCGCCCTGATGAAGAGTACATTTCATATTACATTAAAAGACTGTTAATCTAAGGAAAAAAAGCTTTTAAGCATTAGAAATGGTTCACAAATTTTTTTTTTCCCTCGAACAAAATCCTGGCTTAAACCATAATGTGTTTGAATCCAAAAGATTTCTGAGATTCCCGTTGGATGTGATGAAGGGGTTAATTATGGGGCGTAAACTGTTTCCTGCAATCTTTAACAAGACGACGAACGTTGTGTCACGCTAGAAAAATGGTTAAGAAAATAAGGAGTCAGCTGTAAAATTTATCGTATGGATAGTTATAATGCTAATGAAGGCTAAATTTAGGCTTCAACCGGGAATCAAGCCAGTATTATTTGAAGGCCTTTACTAAAATATGTGATGTATAAGCCCAATTCAGAACAATGATTGCATTAGAGTTGGGTGGAAACAAAACAGCTTTATCAATGGGCTGTGGGGAAAAATAATACTGGGGATGACGACAGAAGTTCCACGATATACATATGTTTACCTGATAATAATAGTTCGTACCATTTACCTTGGCGATCTTATACTGGCTAGGTCAAGGGACTAAGGTAGACCTACATGTCAAGGGACTAAGGTAGACCTACATGGTCATAGTAAAAGCTAAACCGTCTGTGAGCATTAGCATAATCACCCCTGATGTGCCCAAAATAGGACAACAAGTACTGGTACTGAGATTCCCTCACATCCCAAGTCGCTTACATTTGTTGCAATTTTTTTTTCATTAAACCATTTGAGAGAAACCCGCTGTTACATGACGGTATATGAATAATATCTAGAACCAGTGAATTAATGTTGTGAAGAGGAAGTGACATCACGGGTTTTCTCCGCCACATTCTTCGGTTCTTGCTAAGTAAACAGCTACTCTTTTTCATCATTTCAGAGTCAGAGATATTCCTTATTCCTCGACATTCACTTACCTTTGCGTCGAAATTAATTCTAAAAGATTTTACAAAAAATCCTGGCTTAAACTCACCTCATCCTTGGTGTAGCAGCTGCAAGAAAAACTCGCAGTTCCCGGCTGACCAGATAAGACAGGCCTGAAGTTAGTATCCTCACAGCAGTAGAACACTCCTGCTTGGTATGTGTAGTACAGGCGTAAGCAGTCGTAAAAGCCACCAGATTTGCACGCTGAGGAAGGAAAGGAAGTAGAAACACAGCACTTAGATTAATTGTAGTTTTTATGGTTGGATGGTCTTAATTTTTATGTTTCTTTATGTCGACATTAAGTATAATATAAGTGGCATACTTTTTTATAGATTAAAAAAATTGATTAATAGTAAAATTGAAGAACTAGTCTGGATCTATTCTTGCAAAGTAAATTATAATATATATATATATATATATATATATATATATATATATATATATATATATTGCTGCCTAGATAGATGGAACCATATCCCAGCCCTGAGATTGAACCAAGATAGAACAAAGATCCTTACAGCGCTCTAACTTTTGAGCCATGTCCGACTATCCGAAGTTAGCGTGGACGAGGCCCATAACGACAAATCTATGAGTTTAGAGGAGGGAATTCTGCGTCAAAAATTCGAAATTATGAGGCCTGTGAGCCACCAGGTTCTTTCAACAAGATAGAAAATGACCCAGATGTCAGTTAGAAATTGCACCGGCAATAGGACGTGATTACTTTAATTATTACTGTGTCGATCGTTAAGCCTGGGATCACATCCTGATACATGTGTAACATTAGAATTCTTGAACCGCCACTCTAGTCTCACCTGGCTTGTCAGCAGTGACTGAGGCCAGAATAATCGCGCCGAGGCAAACAATCCACAGAGTTTTCATGGTGAACGATGTTGACGGAACTGCAGAGATGAAGATCAGAAAACTATGTTAATAACGAAAGGTTTGAACGGTATTCGTGATTCGAAAATTTTGTGAAAAGTGAAAGAAAAGGCTTCAAAACGTGTGATATGAAATGATAGTATCTTAAAAATTTATGACGGTAATTTGTGTGAAGATGATGGTGACCGCGATAAAATGATGATTAAGACTATAAAAGTAATTTTCAAAATAATGAAACTTTTTATGCTCAGAGGAAAAAAAAAATAGAATAAAATTTGTACTCACATTAGTCTAGTCAAATATGAATTTTATTATCCATCTTTAAATATCGCCACGCATCGCACTCACCTGTACACTCAGGATAACCAACAAACTGGCAGGTTGAGAACGACTATGAGAGTTTGATCCAGCGCGTTGCCTTTTTATATTAACTTTATTTATTGATTAACGATCATGTATTATGCTGGGGCTTGTTCTCAATATTTTTCATTACTGATAATATTGACACCTTAATATTGTATTATTTATGTTTATGGGAAATACCTTTTTCGACAGAAACATAGAGGTAAAGGCTATACAAAAACAGCCTAATTAACTATTTTTGTGGAAAACGGTTTGCTTGAATGTAGTATGTGTGGGAACCATAGCCGATTGGCTGCCAGTGAAATTTTATATCAGTGTCAAAATTATGTTTAAATCTTTTAAGTCTTTATTAATATTGAAGCGGTACGTGTTTCCGAAATATCTTTTTTTCTAAATTACCCTTCATAAGACTCCAAATAATGTAAATTTGATCTTAGACGCTTTTGTATTTTTGTGTATTTATATACTTGCTTGACTTGCTTTTGACTGTATATGTGATTTCCACGCTTTCTTTGTACTTATTTATCTAACTCTACCTCTCTTTTTTATTTCGCTCATGTTGTATTAAATGTTGTTCTTTGTTTCTCACTGTATGCCTTTTTGTCTGTGTCTGTCTGTCTGTCTGACTGAATGTCTGTCCTTGTCTCTGTCTCTCTCTCTATATATATAATTATATTTGTATCCCTATCTGCCACTACCTTTTCCCCTATACTCTCTCTTTATGCATAGACCACTCTTCCTCTCTCCGTATCTCTCACAACATTTTTTCTCCTCATCTATGTTTCTATCACCCTCTGTCTATTTCAATTTCACCGTTAAAGAAAAAGGGCATATCAGTACAGGTTGTTTGTTTTTTTTTTTTGAAGCACTTAACAGCATTGATTTACATAACAGACTATGTTGTATCAAAATCAACATGTAGATTTTTTTCGTTTAAAACAATCGTTTATGGATGAAGCACAAGCTTATGTGACAGCTGTTGAATATTATAGTAACATGAAGCACTAAGATTTTTCAACCTTATTGGTATTTTCCTTTGTGAGCCTTAACATGGAGTGTGCTTAGAGGACAATACATTTTTGGAATTTTTTTTTAATTAACAAAAATATTCGGGTTTTTTTCATTATCCATAGCGTGCAAAATTATTAATCTTCTGTTTTATCAGTTTTTTGCAAGAATAAGTATCATTCTCTTCATTCTGCTTTTGCAGGAAAAAGATATTGAGGGTTTTTTTTCGATCGTTCATTAATTCGTTTTATTTGTATAATGTGACTGCACTGAAACCTCCTGAAACAAAAGGCAGCTATAAAGAGGTCCAGAACATTCAAATTTATTTTAATTATTTTCTGTTATAACCCAAAAATACAACGCCTACGTGTAACTAACATCAGATCAGAATTTTGGACCTGTATTTTCAGCTAAAGCGCTTTAATATTCCGTGGTGGAAATTACTGCACTGAATTCAGTCTTTTTTTTTAATTATCTTTTTTTTAATTATCTTTGTTAATAAAATCTTCTCATTAATACCACGATTTACAGATATCAGATATCAGAGGGTGCCTTTGGGGGGTGAATGTTCTATATTTGTATAAAGTAGTATAAGATACATGGGCCGTATATCTGTTATTAAATGTGAAATCAGAAGAAAAAAAAAACAATATAAACGGATCTACCCATCGGTACATGTTGATAAATATGTATCTATCTAGGAAACTATGCCAAAATTCCTTTTATGACGTCCAATAGGAACTTTGGTAAATTCTAAATGTGTGGAAAAGGAGTGTCGCTGTGTTGAAACTCTTTAAGATCTGTAAAGTATTTCCTTCATTCATTATATCCTATTTCCAAGATTCCTACAACACAGTGCCGCTCTTATCACAACTGAGGTTCGATGTTATTCCTTCTAAAAAGAAAGTAGAAGCTCTATTGAGAGAACACAAAGCCAAAGATGTTCTAATAATAGCATTTTATTAGAACTTCGTGGCACGGGACAGCATTTGACTGACCTGGCTTGACTGCTCTCTGTGGGTGCCAGGTATCCTAGTGAGCTGGAATCATCCTTGATCGCTCTCTATGAGTGCCAGGTATCCTAGTAAGCTTGGATCATCCTTGACTGCTCTCTGTGGGTGCCAGGTATATTAGTGAGCTTGGATCATCCTTGACTGCTCTCTGTGAGTGCCAGGTATCCTAGTAAGCTTGGATCATCCTTGACTGCTCTCTGTGAGTGCCAGGTATCCTAGTAAGCTGGAATCATCCTTGACTGCTCTCTGTGGGTGCCAGGTATCCTAGTGAGCTGGAATCATCCTTGACTGCTCTCTGTGGGTTTCAGGTATCCTAGTGAGCTGGAATCATCCTTGACTGCTCTCTGTGGGTGCCAGGTATCCTAGTGAGCTGGAATCACCCTTGACTGCTCTCTGTGGGTGCCAGGTATCCTAGTGAGCCGGAATTATCAGACTGTTGCTCACCAGCAGGTCATGCGTGTAACTTTCAGAGCTGATCAAAGTCGTGTAAAAATATAGCCTCATCCGAATTCTATTCCTTCCTTCTCTCTCTCTCTATTTCTATTTCTCTCTCTCTATCTCTCTCCATCTCTCTCCCTCTCTCTCTCTCTCTTTCCCCCTCTCTCTCTATCTCTCTCTCTTTCCCCCCCTCTCTCTCTCTCTCTCTCTCTCTCTCTCTCTCTCTCTCTCTCTCTCTCTCTCTCTCTCTCTCTCTCTCTCTCTCTCTCTCTCTCTCTCTCTCTCTCTCTCTCTCTCTCTCTCTCTCTCTCTTTCGCTAAATAGAGAAGAATAAATACAACACTTGGTTGCCAAATTGGAAGTGATGGGAAACCCGAAAGAATGCGAGTATGTCTGTAAAATTGTAGGCAGGTGACAAAACAAAACCCCAGACACGCAATGTTGCGACTAATAGTTTAATAAACAGAAGTTTCGTCTTTATTCTTTCTCGCTCTTTCTCTCTCTTCTCTCACTCTCTCTCTCTCTCTCTCTCTCTCTCTCTCTCTCTCTCTCTCTCTCTCTCTCTCTCTCTCTCTCTCTCTCTCTCTCTCTCTCTCTCTCTCTCTCTCCCTCTGTCATTCTCTCTCACCTTTTTTTCTTTTCCAATATCCTTTATCTTTTTAATTCTCACATCTCTCTTTTTCTGTCTTTCTCTCTCTCTGCTTCCTTTTCTATCTCTCTTTGCTCATCTTTCTCTCTCATTTCCGTTAAACCAATTTTCATGTCTTTTTAAGAATGTTGATATGATCAAAGCTCAAAGATCAATGTTTCTAGGGTCGGAAAGATTGTAAAGAAATGTAAGCTACTATTTGTCCAGTACTCCCTGGTTTATATGTTTTCTCAAATTGTTTTCTTTACAGATGAGATGCATAGTAAAACTGTCTAACCTGGAGTAAAATAATGAGATCCTAACTCCACTCTCTCTCCTCCCCCCTCTCTCTCTCTCTCTCTCTCTCTCTCTCTCTCTCTCTATCTATCTATCTATCTCTCTGTCTCTTTGTCTCGGACTAAATGAAAAGTAAAGGCAGAAAGAAGATCTTTAGTGAATCGAATTTCTTTTTACCAAAGTCATTGAGTAGTTGAACTTGTTAGATATAACCACGTAAGAGGCATTGATGGTCAGAGGTAAAAAAAAACCAAGGCGTGTTGAAAAACTGAATAAACTAACTCCTATTTACAAAGGGTAACTATGTAAAGTTAATCAGTTATGCTATCTTAAGAACATATACGGTTTTAACTGATTTTTCTTAAAAATTAAAATTAAATGTATACGTGTTGCAATTTCTTTCTACTCTTCCTGGTTCTCCTCTTTTACACTATCTGTCTGTCTGTATCTCAACTCTCTCTGTATCTCTCTCTCTCTCTCTCTCTCTCTCTCTCTCTCTCTCTCTCTCTCTCTCTCTCTCTCTCTCTCTCTCTCTCTCTCTTTCTTTCTCTCTCTCTCTCTCTTTCTCTCTCTCTCTCTCTCTCTCTCTCTCTTTCTCTCTCTCTCTCTCTCTCTCTCTCTCTCTCTCTCTCCCTCTCTCTCTATATCAGTTTATTACTCACTATTTCTATCTAACTGTGTAGGACTATTTCTTTCTATCATTTCTGTTTTTTCTAGATCTCCTTCTTCTTCTTCTCTTTCTCTCCCTCTCTCTCTCTCTCTCTCTCTCTCTCTCTCTCTCTCTCTCTCTCTCTCTCTCTCTCTCTCTCTCTCTCTCTCTCTCTCTCTCTCTCTCTCTCTATATATATATATATATATATATATATATATATATATATATATATATATATATAGAGAGAGAGAGAGAGAGAGAGAGAGAGAAAGAGAGAGCTAGCTAGCTAGCTGCACATCGCTTTCTGCACAGAATCGCTTGCCACAATTGTCAGTGTGTTTACACGGGGCGATTTGGTGCTCTGTCGCTTTTTGCACGGCGCTAGCGATTTCAAAAATAGACAAGACCTCAAAACCAAGTAACTTTGACATGCCCATTCACATAATAATAATTATGTTGCTGTGCTAAACAAAAATTTGGAAATTAATTGCTGCCAAATTAGTTGGGTTAATTCTGATGTTATTCATGAGTTTCGCATACATTAATGTCTGCAGGATAAAAGCCATAACTACGTTTCCACAAAAATAGAATACTAGTTATCCTAGAGAGTGCCAGGCTAAAAAAATCTCAATTACTTGTGCGTGTTGGACTCTAGATCTATATTTGTCGCCAATATATATATATATATATATATATATATATATATATATATATATATATATATATATATATAAATATAGAAGATCTTACCTTAAATTTCCATGAATACTACACTTGTGTTTCAAGCGGAGGATAAAGCTGTCGTTTGTCCTCCGCTCTCTTCGACAGCTTTGTCCTCCGCTTGAAACACAAGTGTAGTATGCATGGAAATTTAAGGTAAGATCTTCTATATTTATGTATTGCTCCAACAGTTGAGCACTCTCATCAATTATTCCACCTTATCTTCAAACTATATATATATATATATATATATATATATATATATATATATATATATATATATATAAACCACTGATCAAAGATAGAGATCTAGATCCGATCTTTGTTCATATAGACTTGACACCTACATTCCTGGCTTAATATGAGATCTAAATTTAAATTTATATCTTGGATTGATATTCTAGCAGCAAATTGGCTGTAGAGTCCAATACGACCCTGTAACTGAGATTTGAAGGACTTCAGCAGACTTTCTAGCGTTGCAAATCCTATTCTCGATGTATCTATTTTTTTACATAGCAGCTTTGCTTGAATGTTTTATTCATATAGTTTTGGCTTGTAATGACGGACTTAAGTTTCACCCTCCATTGACACTACTGACCAGAAGAAACAATTCCACCCTAATCATAACATTAACCACTGAAAATTTACTTGAGTGACATAGAAATTTGATTTAATCAGAGTTTTCTTGCATGTTCTCCACCAATACAACAACAAGCCTGGTACTATCACCTACAACAGCAGCAACAGTCACAGTACCGGCAGCCGAAGTAGTGATAGTAATAGTATTTGCAGTAGCAGTAGTTGTAGTAGTAATAGCAGCTGGAGCAGCAGCAGCAGCAGTAGTAGTAGCAGTTGTAGAAGTAGCGGGGGCAGCAGTAGTATTGGTAGGAGTAATACTAGTAGGAGTAAATTAGCAGCAACAGCAGCGGCAGAAGTAGTAGTAGTAGTAGTAGTAGTAGTAGTAGTAGTAGTAGTAGTAGTAGTAGTAGTAGTAGTAGTAGTAGTAGTAGTAGTAGTTGTAGTAGTAGTAGTAGTAGTAGTATTAGTAGTAGTAGTAGTAGTAGTAGTAGTAGTAGTAGTAGTAGTAGTAGTAGTAGTTAGTTGTTGTTGTTGTTGCACTAGTAGTTGTAGTAGTAGTGGTAGTAGTAGCAGTAGTAGCGTGGTGGTGGTGGTAGTAGTAGTAGTAGTAGTAGTAGTAGTAGTAGTAGTAGTAGTAGTAGTAGTAGTAGTAGTAGTAGTAGTAGTAGTAGTAGTAGTAGTAGTAGTAGTAGTAGTAGTAGTAGTAGTAGTAGTAGTAGTAATTGTAGAAGGAGTGTTAGTATTAGCAGCAGTAATAGTAGTAATAGAAGTTGTAGTAGTAGTAGTAGTAGTAGTAGTATTGAAAAAACGTTAAAAAAAATAGGTAGAGTGCAGCTCCAAAAGGTACAAAACAATACAAAACACGTGAGCTTTCGGCTTTACGCCTCCGTCATACACAAAAATAAGAACAACGTTTGTTGGGATATGCTTTACTTTTATGAGCAAATAATCTCTGCTAAGGCTAAATCACGTTCACTTGAGGACGCTATAGTTGTATTGGTACCCAAGCACCCTTTGACCTACGATCACAGGATAAAAATATTTTTGTGGCTTGCTGCAAATCGCTCCGTGTAAACAAACCAATAAAATTGGAAGATTTGCTGCTCTCCACAAGTCGCTAGCCACACGAATTGCCAATCGTCAGAG
Organism: Elysia crispata; assembly: GCA_033675545.1. Lineage (NCBI taxonomy): Eukaryota > Metazoa > Mollusca > Gastropoda > Plakobranchidae > Elysia > Elysia crispata. The sequence goes on from JAWDGP010001626.1 coordinate 217,088, forward strand.
CATTTTGTGTTGTGTTGCTAGCTGCATATCGCTTCGTCTAAACAGACCTTAACGCATTGTACTATAAGTTGATCTATTCATTTCCTCATCCTTTTTTGGTGCGTAACTTTTGGGTAGCGGATCGACTAGATCTATGTACATTATCTTATTTAGTTGCATAATGTTGGTATTTCAAGCCTAAGAACTTAGTCTTGTTTATTGAACACAGCCCGCACTTGTATGGTCAAGATTCTTCTCGAATCTCCGACTTTTTTCTAGCATAGTAATGATCTCGTCACCCCTTGTTTACCTTTGTTTTGATTGGTTGCTAATTGCTAATGACGTGTACCAAGAATATTATCTTACGATTTATGTAATTCCTTTTCTGGATGATTCGACAAGACTTTATATAAATAAGAGTCGAAATTATGTTTAGTTAGTCAATATCAAGTCTACAGTGAGTGATTGTTACCTACAGAGTCAAGCTCTTGCGTTGGATTAAACAGTTTGCAATTTCTACTTGCGGACTTCGGACTTATTTTCTACGTACGAGTTGTGTGATTGGCTGTATATATTTTCATACCCCTAGACAAACAGAGCCTAACAGATCACCCCGATCATAAATCTGTTACACTGTGTGACCCTATTTTTTTTCCTTTTCATGTTATTTCCCTTTCACGATCTCTCTCTCTCTCTCTCTCTCTCTCTCTCTCTCTCTCTCTTTCTCTCTCTCTCACACACACTCTCTCTATCTCTATCTCTCTTTTTCTCTTTTGCTCGTTCACTCAGCCTTTCCTTTTTCTCTTTTATGCGAGTCTTTTGTCATTTTTGAATATTTTTTTATCTTCCTATCCCTTTCTAAATCAGTATAGTACAAGGTCTTCCTCTGTAACTGTGTGTCGTTATTTCTTCCAACTCTTTCTGTGTCTTCCTCTTTCATTCTCTCTCTCTCTCTCTCTCTTATCTCTCTCTTCCTATCTCTCTCTATCTCTCTCCCCCCTCTCTCTCTCTCTCTCTCTCTCTCTCTCTCTCTCTCTCTCTCTCTCTCTCTCTCTCTCTCTCACCAACTCTCTTTTCTTTGCGTCACTTCTGTCATTTTGGAAACATTTTTTTTTAAATTTTTAATAGATGTGTCCATGGCAGTTTATTAGTCTTTCTTTTTCTCTAACCATGTGTTGCTTTTTCTTTCTTCTATTGCTGATTCATCATTTTCCAAACTATCCCTCCTGTCTCCCTGTTTCTCTCTCTTTTGTCCCTTTCTCTATCTCACTCACTCCCGCTCTTTCTCTCTCCCTCTATCTCTCTCTTTCTTAATGATTCTGACCTCTTTACACATTTTTTTTACAATTTTCTTCCCTTTTTTACATGTTATTTCTAACTCTAACTCTTTAATGAACACGCATCAATGTACACGCTCTGTCTCTGGCGATGATTGATCTAACATTTTTTTTTATATCACTTTTTTTGTTGTTGATGATTCAGTATTTCTGTGCTTTTCCAATCTTTGCCGAAATTAGACATTTCCTGTTTTTGGTTTTTCAATCACTATTTTGTAGCGATACTTTGTATTAATAAAATTTTTTAACAAAAAAAATGACGGATAGGAGAAATGACAAATCAGTACATATGTACCTGATAGCCTTCCAGAGCCTTAAAAGAAAAAAAGAAAAAAGAAAAAAAAATAAGGCCCGGAAAACGGTGAATGTGAACATGCTGTGACGGCTCTCGCCTGTCTTCATGTAGGTGTGGGTCCTCCCATAAAACACCGGGATGCGCACTTGTGTGCATCACTTTGGTGCTTGGATGCTGGCAGGGAAGTTTGGTCGTCGGTCGTGTGATAAGCACAACCTGCTCAGAGGTACCGGCGACTTGGGTACTTCGTCGATGTGGTGTCGGTGGGCCGGCTATCCTGAGAGTGTCTATATGGCGGAGGTTCAGAGCTGAAACCCTTCACCCGCTGTAAGACTTTTGACATAATCATCTCCCAATTTAGGGAGTTGAATATCATCCTCTACAGGAGGTTTTGTTTTCTTCTAAAAAAAGTTGCATTATCCTTTTTTCCTTTCGAAAGGGGCATTATCCATTAAATATGGAACATCCTCCATCTTATTTGCCATCTTCCTTAGGAGAGGAATTTTACATAGTTTTTCATTACTCCACTAACGCACTGTCCACTTGTAACTGGCACGTCATATTTGCTTATCTCCTAACTTCGTGTTAGTCTCTGCCTCGATGAGACTGTAAGTCTTTCTAGGGATCTGTGAAGCTTTTTTTTTTCTTTATATCAAGACGCATGCAGTTTCCATCCTAGATTTAATAATCTGTACTCAACTAACTACTCGGTTTAAATCAAACTGATGAAGTTTTATTAGTTTTTTTCATTTGTGAAAGGGTCTAATATAAATTAGAATATTAACAAAAAAAAAGCTTTAAGTAATAAAAGGTGACTTAGGTCAACGATCTTAATTCAAGACGTGGATCTGTATAAACTTAAAGAATGAAAGATTTATATCCTATATCTCATATTTTTAATGGCTGTTCGCCGATGGTATAAACATCTGTGCTTCATATAGGATTATGCCTTTTTTAGGTCATTTTCATATCCACGAAATATCTGGGGCGACATAAATTCAATCAGAGGGAGAGATTGGTTGGCTTTTATGGTATGTTTTCCACCAAAAATATGGTCCAGTTGTATTAGGCGTGACAGATAATAATATTATACAAGCAGATTGCCCGTTCAAATGAATAGGTGGGGAAGAGAACTAAACTGAAGAAATGCAGCAAACTTCAAAAAAAAAACAGGCTTAAATCCTTCATAGAATTAAAACTGCAAATCAGAACAGACGACTTTACGACATAACACAGGTGGGGAAAACTGCTAAAATAAAGAAAACCAAACTTTTAGTATGACATCTAGAATCAACATTCCTTCTAACTCTGAGTGTAGAGAGAGATTTCAGGAAGAGGAGCCATATCCGGGCAATGTCATCATTTCAGTGTTCCGATTCTTGAGTAAGAGGCAAAAGTGGGGAACGGAAAGTGCAGACATTTCCTTACCATTACTACCCGCGAGGAGATCTTCCGCCGGTCCAGCTAGTCCTAGACTTACCCTTAATATCGGCAACACTATCAACGGCCCGACGAGCTAGTTCTAGACTTACCTTTACTACCGGCAACGATATCTTCGGCCCGCCTAGCTAGTTCTAGACTTACCCTTACTACCGGCAAATATATCTTCAGCCCGACTAGCTAGTTCTAGACATACCCTTACTACCGGCAAATATATCTTCAGCCCCACTAGCTAGTCCTAGACTTACCCTTACTATCGGCAACAATATCATCGGCCCGACTAGCTAGTTCTAGACTTACCCTTACTACCGGCAACGATATCGTCGGCCCGATTAGCTAGTTCTAGACTTACCCTTATTACCGGCAACGATATCGTCGGCCCGACTAGCTAGTCCTAGACTTACCCTTACTATCGGCAACAATATCATCGGCCCGACTAGCTAGTTCTAGACTTACCCTTACTACCGGCAAAGATATCTTCGGCCCGCCTAGTTAGTTCTACTTGGTTGTAACAAAAGTTCGGGATTGATCGCAACAAAGACTTAGCAACTTCAACTTTATTACAACCCTGTCATGTAGTACACGAATATTGGTGAAAGGTAAAATTTAACATATGACTTCCACTACGCCTAATAAAAAAAATAACTTGCAGACATATTATTAGCAGTTTGTAGGCTATAAGTACGGAAAAAATCAGGGAACATTAGAAGGCAATATTCACAAAATTATCTAAGGGACACAGAGCGGGACCAAGCTATTGATTAGTTCTATAAATTTGATAAGGTTTTTTACAGTTGTGTTTTTGGAATGAAATAGATTATTCATCGTAATTATATTCGGAAGGTAATGAAATTTCTTTTTGAAATAGTAAACCTCTCTCATTCGATAGTATCAGCGCACTTCAGTTTGGACAAACGGGGAGCCACGTAGACACGTCCCCCCCCCCTACCACCTCACTACCCAGGGGGTCTCATCAAGTCCATGATGTTGTCAGTGCTCCGACAGACCAAATGTAAAATAAGATCATCAGCATGTGTTTGCTTTATTCATTTATTGTGAAACCTTTTTCTGTTCTAAAAATTAACACCACAACCAAATGTTTATAATGGTTGCTAAAAAAAAAAAAAAAAAAAAAGAAAAAAATCTTGACAGCTTCAGTTTACTCACGGCTTTAATATTGATATTTAGTTCAAATTCGATAGATATCTATATCGTCTCATAGATCTTTCTGCGTCTCTTTAAACTGCACGTCTTTTTCTCTTCTGAGATTCTCTTTTTAATCTACCCGTCTACCTCTCTGCCTATCACCTTTTCTCTCTCTCTCTCTCTCTCTCTCTCTCTCTCTCTCTCTCTCTCTCTCTCTCTCTCTCTCTCTCTCTCTCTCTCTCTCTCTCTCTCTCTTTCTCTCTCTCACACACACACATATACACACAATAATCATTTTTCTTACTGTTAATTTCTCTCCTATTTCTCAATATTTTTTTTCCTGAATCTACCTAGATATACATAAATGAGAGAGAACAAGAAAGGTAGAAAAGAAGACCAGAGAGATAATGAGAGACACAGACAAAACTGAGAGAGGAAAACAAATTAGTGCTGGGGGTAGTAGTAGTAGTAGTAGTAGTAGTAGTAGTAGTAGTAGTAGTAGTAGTAGTAGTAGTAGTAGTAGTAGTAGTAGTAGTAGTAGTAGTAGTAGTAGTAGTAGTAGTAGTAGTAGTAGTAGTAGTAGTAGTTGTAGTAGTAGTAGTAGTAGTAGTAGTAGTAGTAGTAGTAGGAGCAGTAGCAGCAGTAGCAGCAGTAGCAGCAGTAGCAGCAGTAGCAGAAGTAGTAGCAGTAGTAGCAGTAGTAGCAGTAGTAGCAGTAGTAGTAGTAGTAGTAGTAGTAGCAGTAGAAATAGCAGTAGTAGTATTTGGCGGTAGTGTTTGTTTTACAGCAACAGCAAGGAAACGTGTAAAGAAACAGCCAGAGTGAGATACTGACAGTGTTAAATTAGAAATGAGTACTCACGTAACTTGTGCCGCTAACAGAGCACAGTTTTTCCAATATGTAACGCTCTTTTGTTGACAGATTAATGATTCTATCATTCTTGATATGGTAACATAATGTTTCCTACCTAGTAGACAATTCTTGATTATACATATAAATATACACTTGTATCTTATCATTGTGATGGTAATATAATGTTTTGTTCTTTTGAGACAGGTCTTCGGTTTCCAAATAACTTTTTCCATCATTTTTGTGATAGTCACATACTGTTTTGTACTGATAAGACTATTCTTGTGCTGCGAGACTACGGTTTCTATCATTCGCGTGATAGTTACATTCTCCTTTTTCTGAGTAGAACTATGTAGGTTGCCACTTTTTTTTTTCAAAAGAGAGTTTCTTAAAATATGCTAATTTTTATTGTCTTGTTAAATTCAATTGTGAGTTGGCAACATACAGTTTCCTACCAGTGCGACAGGTTCTATTTTAGGAATTTGTTCTTACATGATGAGGCAAGGTGTACTTACTAGTTTGAGTTGACGGCATATTTCTTTCTACACGGGACTAATTAATTAACTGAGATTTCGTTACTGCTTTCCATCATCATGACTTATCTGATCTTGTTAACTTCTTGGTCTAAATCAGAAGGACTTTACAAATACGTAATAGTTCCTTTATGTCTTATATAAGCATGGCTTATCCTGTCTTTGTAATCTAATGATCCAGATCAGAACAACTTGAGGCTTTTTTAATAGTTCCTTACTGTGTTATGTCCTTGTGGCTTATCTTTCCTTGGTACCACACAGATCTACACCAGAAAAACTTTACGTTGTTGTAATAGTTCCTTAATGTGTTATGTTCTTATGACTTATCTTACCTTGGTGCCATACCGATCTACACCAGAAAAACTTGACGTTGTTGTAATAGTTCCTTACTGTGTTATGTTCTTATGACTTATCTTACCTTGGTACCACACAGATCTACACCAGAAAAACTTGACGTTGTTGTATTAGTTCCTTACTGTGTTATGTTCTTATGACTTATCTTACCTTGGTGCCACACAGATCTACACCAGAAAAACTTGAGGTTGTTGTAATAGTTTTTTACTGTTTTATATCTTTATGACTTATCTTTCTTTGGCGCCATACTGATCCAAATGAGAAGTTTATGCGTTTTTGTGACAGTTCCTTTCTTTTTTTAAACCAGCATGAAATATCCTATCTTGGCTGTTAACCGGTTTTATCTGGACCATTCTTATTCGGCTTATTTTTTTTCATACATAAAACTGCGACTTCTTTTTTCAGCTCAGAAAGTTCTACAATTATTGACGGATATTTTTACAACTTTCATTAATACTGGCTCATACTTCAAACAGATATGTTCAGAGGAAAAGGTATCGCAAATTAAAAAAACTCATTGTGTTATTACTCTAATAAAGGAATAAAAAATCTTACTTTACCTTTGTCCTACTGAGTTGCACGGCAAATGTTCGTTGTTGAGTGATCGGAAGGATTCGAATTCGTTCAAAGTTTGATCGCTGATCAGATAAAAGAATTCTTGTCTCGAGGTTCTACAAACCAATAATAAATGTTTGTGCCGCTGTTAGAGTAGCTGCTTTAAATAATGAAAAATCTCTGGACTTGATAGCTGTTAACACACCTGCTGCATCTACGATCTTGACAGCTTATTGGCGTACATAAAACGAATCCCTTTGCTCCAACAATTTATTGTTTTTGTTTAGTAAAATGATTCAGATCGTTATATTAAATTTGTTTGATATCTATGTGTATTCAACGACTTCGTCTCTCTTTTTTTTTCTCTTTCTCGTTCCCTTTTTTCGTCCTTCCCTCTTTTCTCTGTCTCTGCGTCTGTCTATGTCGATCAGTGTCTCTCTATCTGTGTCTTTTACTGGCTGTTCATCGATGGTAAAAACAACTGTGCCGCAAACATGATTATGACTTCTTTTGTCATGCTCATATCCACGAAATATCTGAAGCGACATAAATTCAATCAGACGTAGAAGTTGGTTGACTTTTATGGTATTGTTTTCCACCAAAAAGATGATCCAAGTGTTTGCAACCTGACAGATATATATTATACTAGCATGCTTGCCCGTTCAAATAAATAGGTGGGAAAGAAAACTACTATATTGAAGAAATACAAACTTCACAAAAATAACAGGCTTAGTTTCTCCAGAGCCTTACAACTGCAACGCAAAAAAACAAACTTTACTACAATGAACAGTTGGGGAAGACTACTAAAATAAAGAAAAACAAATTTTCAGTACAACATCCAGAATCAAGATCTCCTTCTAACTCTGAGTGTACAGAGAGATGTCAGGAAGAGCGGCCGGGCAGTGCCATTATTTCAGTGCTCTGATTTCTGGGTAAGGGACATTAGCGGGGGACAGCAAAGAGCACACTTTCCCCTACCCTTACTACCCGCGAGGAGATCTTCCGCCCGACTAGATAGTCCTAGTCTTAGCCTTACTACCCGCGAGGAGATCTTCCGGCTGACTAGATAGTCCTAGTCTTAGCCTTACTACCCGCGAGGAGATCTTCCGCCCGACTAGATAGTCCTAGTCTTAGCCTTACTACCCGCGAGGAGATCTTCCGCCCGACTAGATAGTCCTAGTCTTAGCCTTACTACCCGCGAGGAGATCTTCCGCCCGACTAGATAGTCCTAGTCTTAGCCTTACTACCCGCGAGGAGATCTTCCGGCTGACTAGCTAGTCCTAGATTTACCCTTACTACTCGCGAGGACATCTTTGGCCGGTCTAGCTAGTCCTAGACCTACCCTTACTACCCGCGAGGACATCTTTGGCCGGTCTAGCTAGTCCTAGACCTACCTTTACTATCCGCGACTATATCTTGGGCCAGTCTATCTAGTCCTAGACCTACCCTTACAACTCGGAACGATATCTTCGACTGCGTAGCTAGTCCTAGACCTACCATTATTACCCGCGGGGAGATTTACGGCCTGTATAGCTAGTCCTAGACCTCCCCTTACTATTGGGGACTATATCTTCTGCCAGCCGTCTAGCTAGTCCTAGACTTACCCTTACTACCCGCAACTATATCTTCGGCCCGTCTAGCTAGTCCTAGACTTACCCTTACTACCCGCGAGGAGATCTTCGGCCAGTCTAGCTAGTCCTAGACTTACCCTTACTACCTGCGAGGAAATCTTCGGCCCATCTAACTAGTCTTGGCCTAACATTACTACCCGCGTCTATATTTTCGGCCCGTCTAGCTAGTCCTAGACCTACCCTTACTACCCGCAAAGATATCTTCGGCCCTTCTAGCTAGTTCTGGATTTACCCTTACTACCGGCAACGATATCTTCGGCCCCACTAGTTACTTCTAGTCCCACCTTTTCTATCAGCAGCGCTTTCTTCGGCCCGACTAACTAGTTCTAGACTCACTCTTACTAACGGCAACGATATCTTCGACCCGTCCTGCTAGTTCTAGACCTACCTTAAATTCCGGCAACGAATATCTTCGGCCCTTCTAAATAGTCTTAGACTTACCCTTACTACCGGCCATGATATCTTCGGCCCGTCTAGCTAGTTCTAGACTTACCCTTACTATCGGCAAAGAATATCTTCGGCTCTTCTAGCTAGTCCTAGACCTACCTTTACTACCCGCAAATATTCCTTCGGCCCGTCTTGCTAGTCTTAGACCTACTCTTACTACTCGGGACTAAATCTTCGGCCCGTATAGCTAGTCCTAGACCTACCTTTACTACTCGGGACTATATCTTCGGCCCGTCAAGCTAGTCCTACACTTACCCTTACTACCGACAACGATATCTTCGACCCTTGTAGCTAGTTGTAGACTTACCCTTACTACCGTCAACGATGATTATCTTCGGCCCGACTAGCTAGTTGTAGACCTACCATTACTATCGGCAGGGATATCTTCGGCCCGACTAGCTAGTTTTACTTGGTTGTAACAAAAGTTCGGGACTGCTCGCATTAAAGGTTTAGCAACTTCAACTTCATCTTTATTACAACCCAGTCATGTAGTACACGAATATGATTGAAAGGTAAAGTTAAACATATGACTTCCACTAGGCCTAATGGAAAAAATAACTTGCAAACATATTATTAGCAGTTTATAGGCCTACAAGTACGGAAAAAAGTCAGCGGAAATTAATAATTAAGCAAATTTAAATAATGGGACATTAAAATGCAATATTCACAAAATTACCAAAGGGACACAGGGCGGGAACAAGCTATTGATTAGTTCATCGTTTCACAAAGTGGGCGGTACCGTCCCCCTGGGGGCGGTGCTTTGGTATCGGGGGGCAGTAACGCAAAAAGGGGCGGTTGGGGGGGGATACAATGTAGCAGCTATAGCTGCTATTGTACTTACACGTCGCCCTCAAACTTTTTGCGGTAACCATAAAAAATCATATAAGTATTAAAAATATAAATATAAAAATTTAAAAGATAAGCCACTTTTTTACCTGAGGATTAAGGGGTCAGCCCCAGTCGAAAGTAAAGGAGAGTTTTCGGTCGAGATAAAGAGAATAAAAAAGATATGCCGCTCTTTTACCTAAGGATTAAGAGGTAGCCTTGGTCGGAAGTAATATATATACTTCGATTTCTAATCTACTCTAACGGCAAAACAATAGATAGTTACATTTTTTTAATTATTGAGCTTTAGGTTGTATAATGCAAAAAAAAATTGTGCGAAAGGATTAACTTGATTTTTTTGTAGAAGTAATTTCAATAATAATTCCAACTCGAGTTTGCTGTGCCTGTTCCTGGGTTCTCGTCTTTGTCAACGGTTTGAAACGTCGTGAATCGATCTTGAACTTTCTATAATCGAGTCTAAAATAAATGTCTACTTAAAATTTGATCATTTCATACGAAAAAAAAGTTGAATCAAAATTCAGTTTGTTTCCAATTTTTTTAACCTGTTCACAGTTGAAGGTTTGTGGACAAATCTTTTTATACAGAGACGGATTCTATGATTTGCGGTCGATAGGCATAAAAGGTTATTGTGATTCGAAATATTATTTTAAAAGCAAATAAAAATAAAGATTGGGAATGACGAATCGTCTTCTTTTTTTTTCTTCGTTTGAAAGCTCTCTTGGTTAAACTGAATTAAGGAAAAAAGAATGATTCAGAAGATAGAAGAAAGAAAGAAGGGTGGTTACTATGATGACGATAACGACAAGATAGTGAAATGAAGAGCTGGTATAATTGAGGAGATGGGGGAAAAAGAAATAGACATGATGGTGAGGAATAGAGTTGCAGCACAAGTAAAACGTTTTGTTAAATTAAAGATTATTTTAATTTAGATACTATTGATCAGTAGAATTGCTCATTCTCTTTTTGCTCCCTTTCTCTCCATCTCCTCGTCTTTTTTTTCTGACACAATTTAACTTTCGCTTTCTGTCTTTGTTGCATCTAGAGCTCATTCTCTTTCTTTCTGTCTCTCTCTGTCTTTATTTTGTTTTCCTCTCTCAGTTTTGTCTTCTCTCATTATCTCTCTTGTCTTCTTTTCTACCTTTCTTGTTCTCTCTCATTTATGTATAAATATAAATTATATATATCTAGGTAGATTCAAGAAAATGAATATTGAGAAAAACGAGAGAAAATAACAGTAAAAAAAATTATTATTGTGTGTATAATGTGTGTGTGAGAGAAAGAGAGAGAGTGGGAGGGAGAGAGAGAGAGTGAAGGAGAGAGAGAAGGTGATAGGCAGAGAGGTAGACGGGTAGATTAAAAAGAAAATCTCATAAGAGAAAAAGACGTGCAGTTTAAAGAGACGCAGAAAGATCTATGAGACGATATAGATATCTAGCGAATTTGAACTAAATATCAATATTAAAGCCGTGAGTAAACTGAAGCTGTCAAGATTTTTTTCTATTTTTTTTTTGTCCCAACCATTATAAACACTTGGTTGTGGTGTTAATTTTTAGGACAGAAAAAGGTTTCACAATAAATGAATAAATCAAACGCATGCTGATGATCTTATTTTACATTTGGTCTGTCGGAGCACGGACAACATCATGGACTTGATGAGACCCCCTGGGTAAGGAGGTTGTGGGGGAGGGAGGAGGTGTCTACGTGGCTCCCCGTGTGCCCAAACTGAAGTGCGCTGATATTATCGAATGAGAGAGGTTTACTATTTCAAACAGAAATTTCAGCACCTTCCGAATATAATTACGATGAATAATCTATTTCATTCCAAAAACCCAACTGTAAAAAAACCTTATCAAATTTATAGAACTAATCCAGGGTTTCCCAAACTTTTTCAGACTGGCGCCCCCTTGGCTTCCAGATAGACTCCAAGTGCCCCCTACCCCATAAACACAAGTGAGCTTTTTTTTCCAAAGTGAAAACAACAATTATATATTATACACAAAATATGTATTTAAAAAACAATGATGTAGTATACAAGCTCGACTTCGTTGGCTTGTAGATATTTTATTTGATCTTCACAATACCCTTAATAATCACATGCAAGCATTTTTTTTCCAAACTGAAAAAAATATTAAACACAAAATTTGCTTTTCAAAAATAATAATCAACCTAATAAACCATTTTATTTGGTCTTCACAATTACCCTTAATTTACACAGGCAACTTTTTTTTTTTTTTTTTTTTTTTTTTGGGGGGGGGATTGAAAACAACAATATTAAACACAAAATATATACTTAAAAAATAAATAAACCATTTTATTTGGTCTTCACAATTACCTCCAAAACAAACATACGAGCATTTTTTTTAATTGAAAAGAACAACATTACACACAAAATATGTTTTTCAATAATAATAATTAATTTAATGAACCATTTTATCTAATTACCCCAATACACACATGCGAGTATTTTTTTTACATTAAACACAAAACATGTTTTCAAAATAATAACTAATTTAGTAAACCATTTTATTTGGTTTTCACAATTACCCCTAATGCACACAATGCGAGCATTTTTTTTCCAAGCTAAAAATAACAATATTAAATACAAAATATGTTGTTCAAAAATAATAATCAAATGAATTAACTATTTTATTGTGTTTTCACAATTACTGCTAATGGGATGGGTGTACTTAGTGTAGGGATATTAGTTTCTCCACATCAGGTTGGAACTCATTAAGAAGAAGACGTAGATCCCCACGTTCAGTATTTCTAAGTCTGTTCCTTTGCTTGGAAAGAAGCAAGGCAACTGCACTGAAGCTTCGTTCTACCAAATATGATGTTGGAAAAGCAATGAAATATATCTTCACCTTGTTCCATAATACTGGATAGAAGTCAGAGATTTTTTTATTGTAGCCAAAAGTCTTGATACGATTTCTTGAACTTCGGACTTAGCTCAATGTCATTTTGGATTGAAATTAATTCTTCCTCTGCCTCTCCTGTTTCCTTATTGCTGACATCTAAGAATGGATTGTTTCCCCATTCTGGTATTTTTAGCAATAAAAGATCCTGAAATCTTTCAGACATGTCTCTTTGCAAACTCTTCTAAGTGAGCACAATACACTTGAAGGTCATCATCTGATATGCTCTTTTCTTTATCCAATTCACAGAGGCTTGGAAACTGGCAGAGTTCATGACGGGCTAAGTTTCGTTTGAATAACTTACACTTAGACAGGAAGGTGGAGATAGCAGATTTGTCTTTGATAAGGTTGACATCATTTCTTTGCAACTGCAAATTAACTTCATTGAATTTTGTGAATATATTTGACGAATAAGCAATGTCATCCTTGATGTTTTTTAGATCATCACAGATCCCAGTATTAGAGTCTTGGAAAAATTCTACAAATGTATCAAACAAAGAATAGAAACGTTTCAGGCAGTTTCGCTTTGAAAGCCATCTAACTTCTGTATGTAGCAATAAATGTTCAAACTCTTCATCATTATTAATGCAAAGCTGTCGAAACAGTCTGGAATTGAGAGAATATGCCTTGATCTTATTTACTGCTGTAAACAGTATTCATTGATTTGTAAAGTCGACCACTTAGGTTTTTTGCTACCAGATGCTGCCTGTGGATTACACAGTGCACTGTAAGCACACCAGGTACGGCTTTTTTCAAGAAACTGATGAAGCCACGATGATGACCTATCATAGATGGAACTCCATCTGTTGCACATGCAAGAATGTTAGAAAGTGGGATGTTTTTCTCTTTGAAAAAATTCTCAACAACATTAAATACTGACTCTCCTTTAGTGTCTGTTTTAAGTTGTCTTGCAAATAACAGTTCTTGAACCAACTTTTCATCTTTGACAAAACAAACATAAGCGAGGAGCAAAGATTCATTTCCTGGTAGAGTGGACTCATCTATCTGCAAGCTAAATTCTGTTGCAGCAAGAATGTTGCACAATGTTTCTTCAATGTTTTCAGCCATTTCATCTACTCTTCTTTGAACCGAGTTATCACTGAGAGGTATAGCTTTCATAATTTGATCAGGTGACTTATGTACAACTGTGTGCAGAACCTCTCTTACTGCTGGCTGAATGAGTTCCTTTCCAATCGCATGAGGCTTACCAGATCTAGCAATCAGCAAAGATATGTTGTATGAAGCACGCAAACCGTCAGTGGATTGTTGTGAAGTGCTAGCAAACATATTTCCAATAGTTTTTCGTTTCTGGAACTTTTCTCGAAGTGACTGAAAATATGCTATTTTTTTGTCTACTTTATCAGAGTGTATTTTTGTCAAATGTTCCAAAAGTCTCGACGGTTTCATGGCTTCATTTGAAAACACTTTCTCACACAGCAGACACATAGGTTGCTGTTGGTTCTGTGGTGCCGATACAACTCCATATTTCAGATATTCCACGCTATACTGCCTACACTTTTTGTTTTGCTTGCTGTTGGGTTGCCAACCTTTATTCTGGAAAAAAAAATAACATTTAAGAAATATATACATATATAAATGCTTAACACAGAGTACATATGCAATACATAAAGGTAAAGGTAAAGCTTAGGTGTGTGTGGGTAGGCTATGTCTGTATGTGTGTATATGTCTCTGTGTGTGCATGTATGTGTAGGTGCGTGTGTATATGTCTGTGTGTGTGCATGTATGTGTAGGTGCGTGTGTATATGTCTGTGTGTGTGGGTGGAGGGAGTTGAGTGAATGAATGTGTGTGTGTGTGCGTACGTGCATGCACGTACGTGTGGTCATGAAATAATATGAATATGTATGAACACTTTGCTAAAAATAGAAAGATAGGCCAATAAGCCTATCAGAAGTAACCTAACCCATTAGGTTTAACTTTTTGGAGAGAGAAAAAAAAAACCTCAAGTTTGTTGTCTTCCTAAGTTCCGAATGCTTCCGAATTTTAGTATACACTGCACCGTAACCCTTTTAAACCTTTTAGTGTTCTTACATCAATAGACTCCTATTCTGTCACATATTTAGTATATTTAAAAATTCTGAACATTACAAAATTGAAATTGAAGTGAAATGTAACTGAGACGAGCTTTAGAGTCGGACCATGTAGCCTAGTTGTTTACTCACTGTGAGACTGATCAGTTTGACAAGCGCTATTTATACAGAAACATGAGCGGAAATAATTAGGTTCCAAGATTAAGAGCGGTCGTGGGAACCCAATATCCAAAGGAGCCGCAGCAGGAGTGTTGATTTCTTTGAAGTTCACCGACATCATGCGGATGATAAATTTTGTGTAATTATTATATATAGATATAAACATGCATATATATACACACTCAAATGCATCATTGCATTCTTACAAAACGCGCGCACACACACACATATACATAACTTACATACACACACTTTCATATATATGTGCATTTTTTAGCATAAAATATTTTCCCTTTTTTCTCTGTATGTGTGTATATGTTTTTTTTTTACCCTTGTTGGCCCTTATCCTCTTGAGAGGGTAGCCATCCGGAGCTTATCCCGGCTTCTTAGCGTTAAGCTTTGTCGGGAGGACGAATCCTCCCCCTTGGACAGGACGCTAGTCTGTCGCAAGGAAACTTCCCCGGAATGCAATTGGCTAAGTTGTCTGATATCCAGGTCCCCAATTATACTGCTGGGTGAACAGATGCAATTAGTGTGAAAAACTTGCCCAAAGTCTCTACTCCGCCAAAGACGAGAATTGAACTCGGGTCCTCTCGATGCCAGTCGAGTGTGCTAGCCACTACACCACAGAGCCATATGTACGTATGTATGTATGTATATATAGTAGTAGTAGTAGTAGTAGTAGTAGTAGTAGTAGTAGTAGTAGTAGTAGTAGTAGTAGTAGTAGTAGTAGTAGTAGTAGTAGTAGTATACAGCAGCAGTAGTATTTGGCTTTAGTGGTTTTTTTTAAAGCAACAGCAAGGAAACGTGTAAAGGAGCAGCCAGGCTGAGATGATATTGACAGTGCTAAATTAGGTATAAGTATTCACTTAACTTGTGCCACTAAAAGGGCACAGTTTGTCCAATATGTAACGCTTTCCTGGAAAGGTTTTCATTAAGATTTCCGCAACGTTAATTAAACACTGTATCTCTCTGATAAACATCCTCCTAATTACACACAATGTTTTCTTTCTCGACGAACTACCTGGCTACAGGAAAGACACAAATAAATTTCGATAATCAATGTACGAATCAGATCATATTGGTTCAAAGATGTAATTTCTTGAACCTGATCTTTATTATCATGTGATATGTAAAAAATTAAATGTGCAAACGCTAAACTTTTGTCAAGCAAAATAAAACAATCGAACGCAATGGAATTGATGCCAACATTTCTAGAATCAGATATGATAAAACAGGATCACCTAGAAACCGTTCACCCGATCTAAAATTTGGTTTAAGAATAAACATGATTAAAGGCATTTGAAAAAAATCCGGTGGAAACTTGGAAATTATAATATTGCAGCAACAGCATCAGCAGTAGGTATAGTGATAGTAGTAGTAGTAGTAGTAGTAGTAGTAGTAGTAGTAGTAGTAGTAGTAGTAGTAGTAGTAGTAGTAGTAGTAGTAGTAGTAGTAGTAGTAGTAGTAGTAGTAGTAGTAGTAGTAGTAGTAGTAGTAGTAGTAGTAGTAGTAGTAGTAGTAGTAGTAGTAGTAGTAGTAGTAGTAGTAGTGGTATTTGTAGTAGTAGTAGTAGTGGTAATGGTAGTTTTGGTGGTGGTGGTGGTGGTAGTTGTAGTAGTAGTAGTAGTAGTAGTAGTAGTAGTAGTAGTAGTAGTAGTAGTAGTAGTAGTAGTAGTAGTAGTAGTAGTAGTAGTAGTAGTAGTAGTAGTAGTAGTAGTAGTAGTAGTAGTAGTAGTAGTAGTAGTAGTAGTAGTGGTAGCAGTTGTGGAAGTAAAATTAATCAACTCAAAAAGTGTAATTACAGTAAAATAAGTAACAGTTTTCTCGGTTTGCTAGAGATCTTTAAAAGTAAATCTTTGTAAGATGAAGAATATTTACCTGTATTTCTATGACGTCAGTTCCATTTGCTCTGTAGTAAACGTCATGATCAAAGAAATTTGTCGCCGTCACCTCTAACACGGTCCTTATAGTGTCTCGATCCTTTTTAGTGACTTTTTGTGGCACATATTCTGGTTTATCCGTAACGGCTCTTTTTAGACGTGGTACCCTGATGGATTCTTCAGACGTTATTGACCCCGCCTCCATGTTCTCTTCTGACGTCAGTGAAGTCGCAACAACCGGTCTAAAAAGCCGTTCTGGTCCCGCCAAGAGCAGCAGTAAAGCAATGTGAAACATCCTACGGCTTTGTAAAGATAGGACAGTAAATATAAGCGGAAAACATACTGAGCTAGTAGAAATAGCCTTCTGTAGACAAATACATATTTATCAATGAACTAACAGTATGCTGAAACCTATTGTTGTGATCAGAACTAACTTTTTTCTTTCAACACATCAAATCTTTTGTTGGAGGTTGCATACTGTTTTCTATTTGTGAGACAATTCTTTTGTTGACAGATTAATGATTCTGGTAACATAATGTTTCCTACCTAGTAGACAATTCTTGATTTAACATATAAATATACACTTGTATCTGATTCTTGTGATGGTAGTATACTGTTTTGTTGTTTTGAGACAGGTCTTTGGTTACTAAATAACTGTTTCCATCATTTTTGTGATAGTCACATACTGTTTTGTACTTATAAGACTATTCTTGTGATGTTAGACTATTGTTTCTATTATTCGTGCGATAGTAACATCCTCCTTTTTCTCAGCAGAACTATCCAGGTTGCCACTTTTCTTTTTCAAAAGAGATTTTCTTAAAATATGCAATGTTTTATTGTTTAGTTAAATTCAACTTTGAGTTGGCAACATACAGTTTCCTACAAACAGGACAGGTTTTATTTTAGTATTTTTTTCATTTCGTTGCAGGGCTAGGTGTAATTACTAGTTTGAATTGACCTATTGCTTTCTTCACTGGTCCCTGATTGTCTGTTCATACTTTTCAATGATTGACCTATTGCTTTCTTCACTGGTCTGATTGTCTGTTCATACTTTTCAATGATTTCTATAAAATTCAGTCGTGCCTACTGCTTTCTATCCTCATGACGTATCTGATCTTCGTAACTTATTGATCTAGAGAAGAAGGACTTCACGATTCCGTAATAGTCCCTTATTGTCTTATATCAGAGTGACTTATCCTGTCTTTGTATCTTACTGATCCACATCAGAAGATCTTGACGTTGTTGTAATAGCTCCTTTACTGTTTTATCTCCTTATGACTTATCTTTCCGTGGTACCATATTGATCCATATCAGAATTTTATGCGTTTTTGTGACAGTTCCTCTATTTCTTTAAACCAGCATGAAATATCCTATCGTGGCTGTTAACCGGTTTTATCTGAACTATTCTTATTCGGCTTAATTTTTTATATATATAAAACTGCGACTTCTTTTCTCACATCAAAAAGTTCTGCAACTATTGGCGGGTATTTTAGTTACTTTTCTTAATACTGGCTCATACTTCAAGCAGATTTATTCAGGGGAATGGATATGGCAAATTAAAAACCATTGAGTTATGAAGGGATAAGAATTCATACTTTACCTTTGTTCTACTGAGTTGCACGGCAGATAATCGCTGCTAAGTAATCGGAGTAATTAAAATTCGTTCAAAGTTTGATCACTGATCAGATAAAAGAATTCTTGTCTCTACGTTCTACACACCAGCAATAAGT
This sequence comes from Elysia crispata, assembly GCA_033675545.1. NCBI lineage: Eukaryota > Metazoa > Mollusca > Gastropoda > Plakobranchidae > Elysia > Elysia crispata. The sequence goes on from JAWDGP010001626.1 coordinate 235,236, forward strand.
GTTTGTGCCGCTGTTAGAGTAGCTGCTTTAAATAATAAAAAATATCTGGACTTGATAGCTGTTAACACATCTGCTGCATCTACGATCTTGACAGCGGTTTTTATCAGGTCATTTTTTTAAATTAGAATAGATTTAAAGAATTGGAGAGAAACGAAAAAAAAAGTCAGATCACTTGTGGGGACAAAGAAGTCGTAGAAAGAAAGAAATAACTATTCATAGCTGCACTGACAAAGCTAAAAAAACATAATTGATGGGTGGTGACAAAATTATGAAAGGCGCAAAAGTAAAACTCTACAATGCACGTGTAAAATCGGTCCTTACGTATAATTGTGGCATATGGATTTTCATGCAAACAGAGGAAGCTAAACTAGATGCATTCCTCTAAAAAAAAAAAGGCTGAAACAAAATCCTTACCATGAAATAAATATGCCCAGAAAAGATAACACACAAAAGCTCTGTACAAAAAATGCAAGGAAAAAGCTATCTCAATAATCATCTTGAAATCGGCGGCGCCTGTTCGGAGTGACTCTGAGAGGCGAGATGTAGAGATTCCAGTAAACAAAGTTGTGGAGGCATATTTTGTTCCTAAAGATGATAAATGTAGAGGAATGGCGATAACAACACTAACAACAGCCATTATATGTTTATATGTTGAATCTATAGTTGTGGTTTTTTTTTCTTTTTTGTCCCGTAGTTATAAAGTTGTGTGCCTATTTCTTTTTAGACCCTGTGTTATACTATTCATAGACACGCACGCGTCCTGTTGGGTACTTTGTAATTACCAAGTTATCCTCCAAGTATGGTGTTTTGGCTTTCTGTTTGGGTAAACAGTCATCAACAAAGACTTCTACTATATACCTCCAGGTGACCATAAACTGAAAACCAAGAACAACCGCGACCATCTGAGGTCAATAGCAGAAGACAGAACATAGTGGAGGAGGCTATCAGCGAACATCCGAGAGGCAGCCGAGGCGTCCAAGTCGCAGCTCTAAGATGTGACCGGCGATATAAATAGATAGATAGATAGTTTGAAGATAAGTTGGAATAATTGATAAGAGTGCTCAACTGTAGGAGCTTTTCATAGAAATAGAAGATCTTACCTTAAATTCTCTTCATACGACACTAGTGTTTCAAGCGGAGAACAAAATTGCCTAGATATATATATAGATAGATAGATAGATAGATAGATAGATAGATAGATATAGATAGATAGATAGATAGATAGATAGATAGATAGAATTGATCTGGAATGTTTTTGGATTGATTCCTTAAACAGCTGTAACTGTTCCTTTTATGGTGAATACGCGCTGAAGATAAGGTAAGGAAAAATCAATGGACAAGATTCTCGGGCAAGTCAGTATCGTTGAAAAGAAATCAAAGACAATGACGTGGGAAATCTGTCAATAAACAGGGGCGACAACTTCGTAAAGTCTTCAGCTGTCATAAACAAAGCAAGAGATTTCCATCAACCAAAAACAACAATCAAACAATCTCTGCCTGTAGAGTTTCATGAAGAAACGCTTTTGTTTCGTTTGTTTTTTTTTCCTACTTTTATTAAACTGTGAATCTTATTAAACCAGAAAGTTTAATTCTTCTAAATATGTTTATCTTAGTTCTCATTAAATATAAACAAGATTTGGAAGAGAAGTAGATGGGGAATGATAGACATACGATCTATTATTAATTTCGGCACATTTATTTGGTAAAATCATGAATAAGGTGCTCATTTAAAAATTTGCGAAAAATTCGATTCATGAAAGCCAGTAAATACCTTAAGGAGTTCAAGAGGGTTTCATTAGTTCAAGCAAAATTTTTAGGAGCATGATTTTAATTCTTCAAACGATGTGTAAAATCTGTGATTTTACCATAATATTAATGGTTCTCATAAATAGATTTGAGCCTTGATTTTTTTTTTTCAAATTTAATTTTCCAATATGCCTAAAGGTAAAAACTGAGATTCTAATTACATTTCTTAGTATAATCATGTTTTAAATTTTGATACAAAAGTTGCTTAAGAGCATCACTTTGATCCAGTTGGATCTACATGATCATCACTATCATCATAATTGTCATCATCACCATCATTATCATTGTCACCTTTCTCATCTTCGTCATCATCATCACTATCATTATTATCACCATCATAGTCATTATCACATCAATATTACCACTACAGTCATCACCATCATCATAATCATCATTATTCTCATCTTCGTTATCATCATCATCATCATCATCATCATCATCATCATCATCATCATCATCATCATCGTCATCATCATCATCATCGTTACTACCACCACCACCACCATCATCATCATCATCATCGTCATCATCATCATCATCATCCTCATCATCAAGTATAGCCTATTTTATTTTTTCTGGCCATTAGCGGTTTGATACTGTCATCTTTTTGCACAGTCTCCATCGTTTTCCATCCTCATTTTTTTCATCAATCTAGCAACACAAATAACTATTACGAATGGAATTTAACTGATTGTTACAGTCTATGGCAAGTGTCTAAACATCTGTTGGGAGAGATTTTTCCATGTCTAAACCACGGCACCACTATCTCAGTTTGGATAAATCCTAAATTGTGAAAATGAGGCAAAATTTAAAATAATTTGCGAAGGTTCAAACAAAAAAAAATAACCCCCAAGGTTGGCAATTACTCTGGAGCCCCTTTCATTATTATAAACAACTAATAAAATTTACTTCTACTGTCTTCCTTTTTTGTGACACAACTAAAGATGGATGTCTTGCACAAGTAATGTTTATTTATTCTCAACAAATTTATCAAAGAAGGCTTTCAATTTCATGGTTTCTGCATTCAAGGTAATTATTAAAAGAATTGTTGAAATCAGCCTAACTTGTCTGTTTCCGAAACAAATAAAAAGATCTGACATACGTCACCTACTCTTTTTAACTAAAGTTTGAATAAATTTGAGCTACACAGATATTGCTTTAAAATATTTATTTTTACTTAGTTTTTAGGACACTTTTTGTGTGGCGACAGTCCATCGCATAAGTAACGACAGATTAGTTGATATTGTATTGATTAACTCCAAAAGTGTAATCTTTTAGCTTTCCTCATGTACAGGCATAATCAAAATTACTTCAACCATAGCTCTAAATTTCTTTTACTGCGGTTACTGCGGTTTTCATGATTACCTTTGAGAAAACAAACTTGAAACGGAAAGCCCGTTTTGGATAAATTTGATGTGAACAATAATTATTAAACATTAACTGTTCGAGACATGGAGAGCTGTACAATTTATTTACTTTCGACAATTACGAAAAGGAAATGGAGTAAAAATCAACAAACTTGGAGATTATTTTTTGTTTGAGCGTTCGTGAATTATTTGAACTTGGGGTAATATACATAATTTATTTGTATTTCTATTTCATTTCCGTTTCGATTATTGAGTACCTGTTCGGCGAACTGCCTGATTTTTAGCATAATAAATGCGTTCTTAATAAACCTATGTGTGCCATGATTCATAGAATCATATCTCACAATCTTAATGTCAGTACACAATAGAATGAACAGCTGTACTTTAGACAGAAATATGATTGTAGTGGGCTTGAAAGACAGGATTATGGCTGTATTGTCCATATACAAGTCACTGAAATACCTAAGTGGACATAAACCTAATAAGAAGCCAAGGTTGACTCGGCATTTATGGCTTTGTGATTGTTTTTTTTTTTTTAGCCAGGTCGTACAAGATTTTGCCAATAAACAATATAAATAATATGTCAGGATTGACATATTTATACATTTTATATGAATTTTAAGTCAAGATTCTTCGTATCTAGTGCATCCGTAGCTGAATCGAATTTAAAATAATTATAGCGGTTGCCATAATCTACTTTTAATCTACCTGTCTGACCCCAGCTCTCTCTCTCTCTCTCTCTCTCTCTCTCTCTCTCTCTCTCTCTCTCTCTCTCTCTCTCTCTCTCTCTCTCTCTCTCTCTCTCTCTCTCTCTCTCTCTCTTTCTGTCTCTCTCTCTCTTTCTTTCTTTCTCTCTCTCTCTCTCTTTTCTCTCTCTCTCTCTTCTTTCTCGTTCTCTCTCTCTTTTTTCTCTATCGTTCTTTCTTTCTCTCTCAATCTGTATCTTTCTCTCTCTCGGTCATATCTTTATTCTCTTTTCTTTTTTCTATTCTTTCTTTCCCTTTTTATCATTTTTATGAATATACCTCCAACAATACACATATCTACTCACCCTCTCTCTCTCTCTCTCTCTCTCTCTCTCTCTCTCTCTCTCTCTCTCTCTCTCTCTCTCTCTCTCTCTCTCTCTCTCTCTCTCTCTCTCTCTCTCTCTCTCTTTATCATGTTGCCTTTCATGAGTGATCCATAAAGAACGCTAACTCAGTGTAAGTTATTGCCTCATACCGGAGATAGAAATAATTCACATGTTACATTCAGCTGAATGTCCATAAGATAGAGGACTCCCAAAATTTTTTAACCAGTAAAAATAAGTTAAAAATATCGGATATGTTTTTTGCAGAAAAAGTATCGTTTCTCGAAGAAGTGTTTGTATTGTCGGCTCAATTACCCTTAGGATGGATGGGGGTGGTAGAGGAAGGATAGAGATGCATGGAGAGATCTGGGGGAATGGGGTGGAGACAGAGACTGGAAGAAAGAAAGAGGGGGAGAGGGGAACGGACGGGGCGTGTACGAAAAAAACCGTCGTTGAACATGTGCCGTTTGGCATTCTCATAAAGTGAAATTTTGATAACAAAATTAAAGAGGATAATAGAGAA
>JAWDGP010001626.1:245000-250000 GCA_033675545.1 Elysia crispata
AGTAGTAGTAGTAGTAGTAGTAGTAGTAGTAGTAGTAGTAGTAGTAGCAGAAGCAGAGGCAGAAGCAGAAGCAGCAGAAGCAACAGCAGCAGCAGCAGCAGCAGCAGCAGCAGCAGCAGTAGTAGTAGTAGTAGTAGTAGTAGTAGTAGTAGTAGTAGTAGTAGTAGTAGTAGTAGTAGTAGTAGTAGTAGTAGTAGTAGTAGTAGTAGTAGTAGAGGTAGCAGTAGTGTTAAAGGTAGCAGTAGTAGCAGTAATTGTTGTAAAAGAATTAATCAATTGAACACTGGATAAATGCAATAAATTTTTTTTTTTTAAATTTGCTAATTGTCTAATACGTTTGCACCTAAGTTGTATATTGTATATTCGATTTTTTTCAAAGCGCAGTTTGTAGTGATAAGTTGCAGAACAGTAACTTCATAGAACCAATGAAACATAAAAGGTGATTCTTTGACATTCACTGAATATATGTACGAAATCAATGTAAGGATTTCAAGTTAAATACAGAAGCAGTCAAACATCGATGGAAGTTAAGCAAACAGTCTTAAAACTAGGGACCTCCTTAAAGATACACACTAATTGATAAACGCCGTCTAGTCACGTGACATGTGATTTAAATCTTACTGCTATAAATCTCCATGTTTACTGGTCTTACTAGAATCATTTTAGGTGGGTGGATCGGATCTGTTTATTAACATCTTCAGTCTAATAATTTGATAATCATTTCAAAACGTCTATACGGAGATTGATCTGGGACAGTTTTACTTAGCCTAGATCAAGCAGGTCTGCAAAATTTTGGGGTATGTCCTGTTAATCTATCAAGAGTCCAACCAGAATTTTTTACGAAAGTCATGTCAAAATTTAAAAAGAAAATACAACTTTTCAAACTTGTTATTAAATTTCTCAAGAAACGTTCATTGAACTGCACTCCATAATGCAGGATAATATCGCAAATAGGACACAAATTTCAGAAATTGCAGTAAAGTCTGAGAACAAGTTTGGTCTAATCTCAACTGATACCATTGGAGTCAGAACGGGAGACAGTGGTCCAGAGCGGCGGGCTGTGGGAGTTTTGTGAAGTAGCCGGCTCGTGAAGCGTTATGGTGCGATGCATAAAGGTGAATGAGTACCATAATTATATAAGATAAGTAAGTATAACTTTTTTTCCTCAGTTTAAATCCTCGTATATAATGAAAATCCCATATTGCAATAGAGCTTCACGAATAGTTGCTAAACAAGTTTTATATTTTAAAAAAAGGTATAGCGCAGCTCTAAATTTAGAAGAAAAAAGTTTTGTTTTGTTTTTTTGTAGATTTTAGAGTTGCAGTACACCTATGTTTTTATATAAGACAGAACTGAAGCCTGTTTTGCTTGTTTTGCTTGTTTTGGTAGGGATCTTTAAAAGACTATATTTATAAGATGAAGAAAATTTACCGTTTTCTCAATGAGCTCAGATCCATTTGCTCTGAAGTACTCGTCACGATGATAGAAATTTTTTGCCGCAAACTCTAAAATGGTCCTAATTCGGTCTCGTTCCGTCTTCGTTAAGGGTCCGTTCGCACTTCGCACCTTGATGGATTCCCTAGACGTCATTGATCCCGCCTCCATGACGTCTTGAGACGTCAGTGATGTCGCCCCAACCGGTCGAAGACGAAGTTCGTGTCCCGCCAAGAGCAGTAGTAAAGCAATGTGAAACATCCTACGGCTTTGTAAGGATAGGACAGTAAATATCCGGGGAGATAACCTTTGAAGTTTACAGCGTACCGAAATTCTTTTTTGTCTAGAGCAGTTAAACTTCCATAATAAAATGGTTAATTTAGGTTACCTTAGATTTGTTTTTCCACCATACATGTTATTGTAAAGGTCTGTTATTAACTTTCCTATATAAGATTTTGGTTCTGTTTATGTAACCCTAATCTCGTGCTGCATGTAAAACCACCATATTGTGCCTGAGAAGGACAATAAAAGTATATCTTATCTTATCTTATCTTATCTTTAAGGAGGCTCGGAACACTACCTCCAATTATCACGATATTCTAACCACAGAAAGAGAGAGACAGAGAGATAAGAGGTGGGGATGACAGAGAGAACATAATTATTGAGTTCCAGCACTCAGCTGCATTTAGAGCTAGCAGAAATATTCCTCTGTCGATAAAGACCTCTTTCTTTTTTAGTAAACTAACAGTATGCTTAAAACCTACTGTTTTCTACAAGTTCACCTATTCTTCTGGTAAGTACTGTTTTATTTCAACAAATCATATCTTGTGTTGAAAGTTTCACACTGTTTTCTCCTTGCGTGACAATTCTTTTGTTGCTTGGTTGTGGTTTCAACCATACAGCTTTATACTTGAGATACTATTCTTGTGTTGTTAAATTACTGTTCCTATCATTTTTTGGATAGTAACGTACTGTTTTCTATCTGCGAGACTATCCTTGTGTTGCTAGATTATTGTATTTATCATTCTTCCGATAGTAGTATTCATTTTTTTTTTCAGTAGAACTATCCAAATTTCCATCTTTCTTTTTCAAAGTAGAGTTTCTAAAAGTATACTATTTTCTACTGTCTAAAGTATTTTGAGTTGGCAACATACAGTTTTCTACCAGTGGAACATGTTTTATTTTAATAATTTGTTTTTCTATAACGAGGCTGGACGTAACTATTAGTTTGTGCAGACGACATTTCTTTCTACCACTGGACTGATTATCTGTTCACCCTTCATTGATTTCTACAAAATTTAAAGACTTGCTTACTGCTTTCGATCCTCATGACTTATCTGATCTTGATGACTTTCTAGATCTGAAGTAGAAGGTCCATGCCTTTTTGCAATAGCTCTTTACTGTTTTATATCAGTATGGCTAATCTTATCTTTGGAACTGACTGATTCATATATCAGAAGGACTAGGTTATTTTAAAGCAGCAAGACTCATCCTCTTGGCTGTTTACCGGTTATATATGAGCCATTATTGAGCTGCAAAATTACTTTTTTCATGGATATTACTGCGAATCGATTTTCTCAGCTTAGAAAGTTGGTCTGAGGCTGTTGATGAAAATTTGTCCAACTTTCATCAATACTGGCTTCTACTTCAAATAGCGTTATTAGGGGAAAAGAAAACGTATAAACAGAAACTATTGCGTTATTATGCCAAATTAGGGATAAAAGTTCCTACTTTACCTTTTTGCTATTCTGTAGCACTAAGATTTTGGCTGCTGGGTGGTCGGAGGAATTCGAATTTGTTCAAAGTTTGATCACTGATCAGATAACAGAATTTCTGTCCCGATGCTCTGCGCGCCAGCAATAAGTGTTCGTGCCGCGGTTAGAGAAATCGTTTTAATAAATGAAATATCTCTGGACATGATAGCTGTAAACGCATTGCTGCATCAACAATTTTTTACAGCGTTTTTCTTTTGATTAATTTTTTTTTTTTAAACTAGAATACAACTGGGGTGTTTTTATACTTATTGCTTTTTTTATGAAACTGAAAAGCGCTTAAGTTCTAAAGCAGCTGCAGCTGTAGTTTTATGATAAATACGATGATTAAGGTGTAAGAGACATTGAGGCAGTCTAGTCTCCCATAAGCGACGATATAAACTCTTTACGTCCAGTCCATTATTTGTCAGTTAACATTTTACTACTTTTTTTTAATCGCAGAGCAAAAATCAATGGACAATAGTCTTGATCAAATCGGAATTGTTCAAATAAAATCAAAGACAGCGACGTGGTAATTCTATCAACAAGGGCGAGAACGTCGTAGAGATTTTCCTCAAGTTAAACTAGCAATCAAACAAAAGTGCCTTGAAAGTTCCATGATGAAAAAGGTATTTTTGCTTAACTTTTTATGACGAGAGTCTTGTTGAAGCCGAAAGAATAATACACCCTTCATAGAATTTATCTTAGTTCTCATAAAATAAGAATAATTATGATTTGAAAGAGAAGTAGATAAGAAATTCTTGAGATATGGTTCATAATTCATTTTGACAAATTATTTTGAGAAAACAAGAAATGAAATACTCAGTCAGATAAGCAAACATTTCGACTAATGATGGTCAGTAAAGACCTTCAAGAATCGTCGACTAGAATTTTTAGTTCTTATACAATTTTCTAGGAGCTCAGGTCATTTTATTTGAACTATTCAAATGGTGTGGAAAATGTGTGATTTACAAGAATATTAATGGCTCTCATTTTTTCATTCAAGTTTTGATCTTATTTATTTTATATATTTGACAATGCCTAGAGATAAAAAGCCGAATTCTAAAAACATTTATTAAAATATATTATTTTGAGTTTTGAAACTAAAGTTGCTTAAGACCATGTCTTAGATCTTCATCATCTTCATCATCATCTTTGTCTTCTTAAACTTCTTGTTCATCGTAATCACTATCATCATCATCATCATCATCATCATCATCATCATCATCATCATCATCATCATCATCATCATCATCATCATCATCATCATTACCATCTTCACCACCAACATCACTACCATTACCATCATTATCATGTAGATGCCACTTCTTTTTGCATTATGTTAATTGTAAGTTTAATCGCTTTTTGTTTATGTATCCATAGTAGAACAATCGCATACCTTTAATCTCTCAATATGTCAGTTTGGATAAATCCTGAATAGTAGAAATAACACAAAATTTTTAGTTAATTTGCTTTTTCCCATCCCCTTTTCATTATTATAGACATTATACGTTATACATCTACTGTTGTTGTTGTTGTTGTTGTTGATATTTTTTACAGCGAAAAGTGAACGTCTCGTACATGTAATGTTTATTTTATTCTCAACAAATTTTATCCAAATGAGGCTCTGAGATTCATGGTTTCTTCACTCAAGGAAATTCTGAAAACAAGTGATGAAAGTAGCCTCGGATAGAAATAAAAGATCTGGCATAAGTCACCTAAACTTTCTGAATATAAATACACACAAAATGGTCTCGAATGAAAAAAAAAGCATAAAAACAATAACAATTTAATCCTCTGCTTAAACCTATCGCT
>JAWDGP010001626.1:255000-317500 GCA_033675545.1 Elysia crispata
AGTCAGGTGGATTGGGTCTGTGCATCTACAGCGCCGATCTTTTAAATTTTTTCAATATACACACGTGTTAATATAGTGATAATTTCTATACGGGGAATTTATCTGGATGTATTTCTCAGACCAGATATGGGACATCCTATCGATTTGCGAAGAATTGAACTGGGAACTTTTGCGAGCCTCATGCAAAAGTTAAACAAAAAACATAACAACATTTCAAAATTTTTAAGGTATTTCTCAAGAAATTTTCGTTTAAATCCTCGCCAGAATACATGATGATATCACAAATAAGCTACAAATTTAAGAAATGCCTGCAAAATCTAAGAACAAGTTTGGTCTCACCTCAACTGACACCACGAAATGGGAATTTGAGCAGGAGACAGTGGTCCAGAGAAACGGGCTGTGGAAGTTTCGTCGGGTACTCAGCTGTGCTATGGCTCGATACTTAGAGATGAATGTTTGTAAAATGTAACACACGTAAATATAAATATTTTTCACAGCCTTAAGTCTGGTACATGACTGAAATTAAATATTGCAGTACAGCTTCGCGAATAGCTGCTAAACAGTTTTTAAAAAAGGTAAAGCGCAGCCCTAAATTTAGAAGAAATAAAAATAAGGACCACTATGTTTTGAAGATTTTAGAGTTGCACTACACCTATGTTTTTTTATGTAAGACAGAACTAAAGCCTGTTTTGCCTGTTTTGATAGGGGGTCTTTAAAAGGTTGTATTTACAAGTTGAAAAATATTTACCATTTTTTTAATGACCTCAGTTCCATTTGCTCTGAAGTACTCGTCAGCTTTGTAGAAGTTTTTTGCCGCCAGCTCTAACATGGTCCTAATTTGGTCGCGATCGTACTTTGTAACAACCCCGTCCGCTCGTTGCCCCCTGGTGGACTCCCTAGACGTCATTGACCCCGCCTTCATGACGTCTTGAGACGTCATTGATGTCGCCCCAACCGGTCGAAGACGAAGTTCGTGTCCCGCCAAGAGCAGAAGTAAAGCAATGTGAAACATCCTACGGCTTTGTAAAGATAGGACAGTAAATATAAGTTCAAAACATCCTGAAGTTTACAGTGTGGGGAGGCTCTTACCACTACCTCAACCATCAAGATGTTCTAAACATAGAAATAGAGAGACAAAGATAGAAGAGGCGTGGATGACTCAGACTGTGACATCGACAAATGCGCCCGTTCGACTCACAACTCAGGGCCAGTAAAGTACATCTAAAGCCAGTAAAAATAGCCCTTTGTCGACAAAGGCCTCTTTTTGTTTCCACACATCATATCTTGTTTTGGAAGTTACACACTGTTTTTTCCCTGTGAGACTAAACTTGAGTTGTTAAATCCATGTTCCTATCATTCTTGTGACAGTAAAATTCTATTTTTTTTTTACCCGCGAGACTTCGTGTATTGCCAGATTCCTCTTCTACCATTCTTGTAATAGCAGTATACTGTTTTCTAACAATGAGACTGTTGCTAGCTTACTATTTTTATCATTCATGTAGCATCCCCCTTTTTCTCAGTAAAACTAACCAGGTTGCCACCTTTCTTTTTCGAAGAAGAGTTTCTAAAATGATGCTATTTTCTACAGTTTGATCTAATTTCAGTTGGCAACATTAAGTTTTCTACCAGCGGAACAGGTTTGATGTTAATAATTTGTTTTTCTACAACAAGGTGAGGTGAAATTATTAGCTTGGGAGGACGGCATACTGATTTCTGCCACCGGATTGATCATCTGCTCACACTTCTAGGATTTGTACAAAATTTAAAGACTTGCTCACTGCTTTCCGTCCCCACGACTTGTCTATTCTTGGTGACGTATTGATCTAGATCAGAAGGACCATACATTCTTGTAATAGCTTCTTACTGTTTTATATAAACATGGCTAATATCATTTTCGTAACGTACTAACTCAAACCAGATGGACTTTAGATTATTGTAATATTATTTCCTCACTATTTTCAATCATGACTTATCCTGTCTTGGCTCTATACTGGTTTTATCCGAATTATTCTCATGCTGCTAGCTTACTTTTTACATTAATGAAACTGCGTCTCCATTTTCTCAGCTTCAACGTTGGTCTAAACCTATTGATGGAAATTCGGCTAACTTTCATTCATTTTGGCTTACACTTCTAATGGTGCTATTGAGGGAAAATATGTAAACAAAAAACATTGTGTTATTACTCAAAATTAGGGATAAAGAATTTCTACTTTACCTCTTTTCTATTCAGTTGCAGGAAGATATTTGCTGCTGCGTGATCGCAGGGGTTTGAATTTATTCAAAGTTGACAAATGAACAGATAAAGAATTCTTATATGAACGTTCTGCATGCCAGCAATAAGTGTCTGTGCCCCTGTTACAGAAGTTTGTTTTAAATAATGAAAAATGTCTTGACTTGATAGCTGTAAACACATCGGCTGTATCTCCGATCCTGGCAGCCGTTTCTCTCTGATCGATTTTTTTAACTAGAATAGATCTTGGATGTTTTTGAATTGTTGCTTTTTCATGAAATTAAACTGCATTCAAGTTCTAAAGCATCTGCAGCTGTAGTTTTAAGATGAATGCGGCCGAGATAAATCATGAAGATAGAATAGAGATTGACAAGTCTGGTTTGCCATAGGTGGCTATCTAATTTTTTTTATATCAGGCTTTTATTTGTCTGTCAACATTTTACGCCTTTTTTTTAATCGCAGAGCAAAAACCAATCGGCAAGAGTCTTGAACAAATCCGTATTGACCAAAGCAAATGAAAGACACTGAGGTGGGAATCCTGTTAACAATCAAGGGCGAGAACTTCGTAAAGACTTGAGCTGTCACGTACAAAGTGAGAAATTTTCCACACGGTAAAACAACAATCAAACAAAAAGTGCCTTGAGAGTATCATGAACAAAAGATTTTATTGTTTTGGGGGTTTTGCTTTTTGTTTTTTTGTTTTTTTGTTTTTTTATTTTTTTTTTTTACGAGAATCTTATTGAACCAGAAAGAATAGTTGACCTAAAATGAATTTATCTTAGTTCTCATTAAGTATGAATAGGATTTGGAGGAGAAGATGATAAATAAAGATTGATGTATGATTTATTGTTAAATAAATAATAATATTTAGAAAAAAAGAATAACGAAATGCTCACTTAATACATAAACACAAACATTTCAATTCATGATGGTCTGTAAGAATCCTCGAGAGGATTTTTTAGTCCTTGTACAATTTTCTAGGAAAATATCACATTAAGTTTTGATACTAAAGCTGCTTAAAAACATGTCTTTGATCCAGTTAGATATACACTACATACGTCGTTTTCATCATCGTCAGTATCAACATCATCTTCGTCACTTTCCTCATCTTCGTCACCTTGCTCATCTTGGTCATGTTAATCACCGTCATCATTATAATCATCACCCTCATCATCACCGCCCTTACCAAAGTCATCATCGTAATCGTCGTCATCGTCTTCACCACATGCATGCAACTTGGTTGGCGTTGAATGCCAGCAAAGAATAGCCTGCTGTATTTTTATTTTATTTTTTTGGCCAGCAATAATGTGATACTATTATCTTTTTATACAAACACTCCACAAAAAGCAGCAAGAGAGACAGAAAGACATTTGGTGGAAAGAGAGAAAATAGAAGGAATGTAAGAAAATTTCTCCGTTCAGCATGGCAATGTCATAGAGTTCAGTTTTTGAGAAAAAAAAAGGTAAAAGAGAATTACAGAAAAAGAGACAGAAAGAGTCGGAGAGAGAGACAGAAAAGAGAGAGATAAAAAGAGAGAAAGAGAGAGAAAGAGGTACAGGAAAAGACAAAAAGAGTGTGAAATGGAGATGCTGAAAGAAATAAAGTGAAGGATAAAAAAAAGAAGGGAGTGTAATAAAAAGGAGCGAGAGAGAGAGGGAGAAAAAAGAGAAGTGGCAACGCTACTTACCAATAGTATCTAATTTTAAGTAGTTTAATCTTTTCATTTAGTAAATAGTTTCACTTCTGCTGAAACTCTACTTCTCCCAATAATATATCTTCATCTGTTTTTTTCACTTCCGCTACCGCAGCTAAACTACCTCTTTATCTTACTATTGTTTTCACTATCAATATCAACCAGCATATTCATCCTCTTTCGTTCTTTCCTTTTTTTTCTCTCTTTTTTTATGAATCTTTTTCTCTAATTCACTATGACAAAAAAAAGTTCTAAAGCTCTTAAGCTGTAAAACAAAACAAAACAAAGAAAGAAAAAGAGGGCGGTTTATAATTCGCAGACTTAAATTTTCTTTAAAAAAGAATTTATTCTCTAGTCATTACAATTACTTTTATTGTCTATGAAGTCGGCAGAATATAGTCCATTTTTGTGTAAGGTGGCTACTCCACAAACAGTCATCTGTTGACAGTATAAAATCTTTGTGTCAATACAGGCAAAAAGAAAATAAAGACCAATTATTTTTCAATAGAACTTTTTTCACTTGAAACAGCCATATCTTGGACAAAACGTTTTAAAATCAAACATTTTGCTGATCTCCCAAAGTGGTGGTCGAGGATTATTTTAGACTCTGTTCGTCGATGGTTAGGGTTCGAATGCAGGGCCAAGTGCGTCTTAAATCGTTGACATAGAAAAGGACAAAGAAACAGGCACAGCAAACTTTATTCAGAATTATTACCTAAAAAGCCTTTAAAAAATGGAATTAATCTTTTAGCATAAAATTTGTGCACGGAAAACAACGTAAACCCCATACAGTTTAAGGTAAATAATTCAAAACTATAATTTCCTTTCATTTTTTACAGTCATGGTAGATGCGAAAAGGAAGAAGAAATAGAAGAAGAAGAAGTAAAACAACAAGGAAAGCAGTAGTAGTAACAGTAACAGAAGCATCACGAGTAGTAGTAGTAGTAGTAGTAGTAGTAGCAGCAGCAGCAGCAGCAGCAGCAGTAGTAGTAGTAGTAGTTGTAGTAGTAGTAGTAGTAGTAGTAGTAGTAGTAGTAGTAGTAGTAGTAGTAGTAGTAGTAGTAGTAGTAGTAGTAGTAGTAGCAGTAGTAGTAGAGTAGCAGCAGCAGCAGCAGTAGTAGTAGTAGTAGTAGTAGTAGTAGTAGTAGTAGTAGTAGTAGTAGTAGTAGTAGTAGTAGTAGTAGTAGTAGTAGTAGTAGTAGTAGTAGTAGTAGTAGTAGTAGTAGTAGTAGTAGTAGTAGTTTTTGACAGTTGCGTATGTTTTACAGCAACAAAAAGGAAACATCTAATGTAGAAAAAGCAGCAAGAGTGAGATAGTATTGCCAAAGTTAGATTAGGAAGAAGTACTCACTGATTTTGTACCAATAAAAGGGCAGTTGATTTCCACAAGGGTACGATTGTCTGGAAATCTATCGTGTATATTTACAGCCTCGTCTATCAAACACCATGTCACCCTTAAAGACATCCCCATAATAAGAAATGATGTTCCTATACCTGGTGGAAAACCTGGCTAAACAAACGACAAATTTGAAAGTTTTTTGATGATCAATTTGATTAATAAGATCAAATAAATGTAAAGATGTATATTCTGAAAGCTGAACTCTTTTTTCCTGTTGAATGTAACAAAAGAAATATGCAATAACTTAAATAGAAAGGCTTTGTCCAGAAACCATTAGACAGTCGATCGCAAACAATCTTTGATAAAACAGACTCCCCTAGTAATGGTTTACCTGATCTAAAACTTGTTCAAAGAATAAAAGATATAAGCACTTTAAAAAAAAAACATTCCAAATTTGGAAATCATAATTTTCTTTTCTGAGCAAACCTCACTTTGAATACGAACAAAACTCAAATGTATTGGCACGGATTAAAGTGGATTCCAAAAATTGTTATACAAAGAAAGAAAAGGGTCTTTCAATTATAACTGGAGGGGGAAATTTAAGCCATAACCAATATATATGAAAGCACGATCGGGCATTACCAAAATAGTGATTTAATTTTTTTCTATGATACTTGTCAAGGTGGTCGTGGTTGTTGTAATGGTAGAAGTAGTAGTAGTAGTAGTAGTAGTAGTAGTAGTAGTAGTAGTAGTAGTAGTAGTAGTAGTAGTAGTAGTAGTAGTAGTAGTAGTAGTAGTAGTAGTAGTGATAGTAGTAGTGATAGTAGTAGTAGTAGTAGTAGTAGTAGTAGTAGTAGTAGTAGTAGTAGTAGTAGCAGCAGCAGCAGCAGCAGCTGCAGTAGCAGTAGCAGTAGTAATAGTAGTAGTAGTAGTAGTAGTAGTAGTAGTAGTAGTAGTAGTAGTAGTAGTAGTAGTAGTAGTAGTAGTAGTAGTAGTAGTAGTAGTAGTAGTAGTAGTAGTTGAATAAAATTAGAAGTGACGATCAACTTTACACCTTGTGTAATCATTTACACCTGAAGCATTTGTTTTTAAATGAAACGCTGTAAGACATGATAAAAGACAGGACAAATGGCTTGATGGAACTAAGGCATTTTAAATCCAAGAGTTCATGATTCTTTTGACATTCACTGAATATATATATATATATATATATATATATATATATATATATATATATATATATATATATATATATATATATATACACGAAGCCATCTCAGGAGTTTTGAACTAAACACAGAAGCAGTCAAACAATGATGGAGGTTAGCCAAACTGTTAAATCCTAGGACCTATTCAAAGATCCTTCGTGATTAATAATCGCTGACTAGTCAAGTGATCTTTTACGAACCTCATGCTAAAATTTATATGAATTGCTTGAAGTATTCATAAGTTCTATACTGATTATGATCTGGGATATTTTACCCAGTCTAGACCAAGGAGATCTGCAAAATAAATTTGGGGGGGGACATCCTATCAATTTGCAAAGAGTACAACCAGGAAGTTTTACGAGCCTCATGCCTGAATTATGTAGAAAAAACAACTTTCCAAAATTGGTATGGAATTTCTTAAGATATTTTCATTCAGCTCCACTCCAAAATACAGTTGGATATCACAAAAAGAGAACAAGTTTGGTCTCATCTCAACTGATACCACGAACTGGGAGTTTGAGCAGGAGACAGTGGTCCAGAGCGACGGGCTGTGGAAGTTTCGTCGGGTACCCAGCTGTGCTATGGCTCGATACTTAGAGATGAATGTTTGTAAAATGTAACACACGTAAATATAAATATTTTTCACAGCCTAAAGCCTGATACATATCTGAAGTTAAATGTTGCAGTAGAGCTTCGCGAATAGTTGCAAAACATAGTTTAAAAAAAGGTATGGCGAAGCCCTAAATTTAGAAGGAAAAAAAATAAGGACCAGTATGTTTTGTAGATTTTAGAGTTGCACTACACTTATGTTTTTATGTAAGACATAACTAAAGCCTGTTTTGCCTATTTTGATAGGGGGGTCTTTAAAAAGTTGTATTTATAAGTTGAAAAATATTTACCAATTTTTCTATGAGCTCAGTTCCATTTGCTCTGTGGTACATCTTTTTATAATACATATAGTTCGCTGTAATCTCGATTACAGACCTAACTCCGTCTCGTTCCTTCTTCGTAAGAACCCATTTATCTCGTTCCACCCTGTTGGATTCTCCAGACGTCACTGGCACCGTCTCCTCGACGTTTTCAGACGTCAGTGATGTCGCCCCAACCGGTCGAAGAAGAAGTTCGTGTCCCGCCAAGAGCAGCAGTAAAGCAATGTGAAACATCCTACGGCTTTGTAAAGATAGGACAGTAAATATAAGGGGAAAACATCCTGGAAGTTTACAGTGTGGGGAGGCTCGTAACACTACCTCAACCATCAAGATGTTCTAGCTATATAAAGAGAGAAGATAGAGAGAGATGAGGTTGGGATGACAGAGAGAACATAATGTGTTCAAGCTGACACTTGCATCTCAAACGCACCCAACTGGATCTAGAGCTAGCAGAAATAGCCCGCTGTCGGCAAAGACCTTTATTCTACGAGTGAACTTACAGTATACCGACAACATACGCTTTCCTACCAGTAAACTATTTCTTGTGGTGAGAACTAATTTTTTTATTTCCACACATCGTATCTTTTTTGTATCTGTGAGACTAAACTTGTGTTGTTAAATTACTGTTTCTATCATTCATGTGATAGTGACATACTATTTTCTTCCTGCGAGACTATTCTTATGTTTCCCATATTACTGTTTTTATCATTCTTGTGAAAGTAGCATCCCTTTTTTTTTTTTCAATAGAACTATCCAGGTTGCCACCTTTCTTTTTTCGAAGACGCGTTTTTATAATTTTACTATTTGGCAACATACATTTTTTTTACCACTGGAACAGGTTTCATTTTGATAACTTGTTTTTCTAAAACGATACTAGGTGTAACTATTAGTTTATGTAGACCACGCATTGATTATCTGTTCACACTTCAATAATTTCTAGAAAATTCAAAACTTGCTTACTGCTTTCCGTCCATAACTTATCTGTTCTTGGTGACCTATTGATCTAGATCAGAAGGACCATACATTTTTTGTAATAGCTCCTTACTGTTTTATATCAGCGTTGCTAATCCTGTCTTCGTAACTTACTGATCCATATCAGAAGGACTCTAGGTTATCAGAATAGTTTCTTGCTATTTTAAACCAGCAAGACATATCCTGTCCTGGCTATTTGAATCAGCATTATTAGGGGAAAGCGTTTGGAAAAAAAAACTTGTGTTTTTACTCAAAATTAGCGATAAAGAATTTCTACTTTACCTTTTTGCTATTCTGTTTGTCGCAAATATTCGCTGCTGAGTTATCGGAGGGATTTGAATTTATTCGAAGTTGATAAATGATTAGATAAAGAATTCTACTTCCGACGTTCTACGCGCCAGGAACAAGTATTTGTGACGCTTTTAGAGAGTCGTTTTAAATATGAAAAATTTCTAGACTTGATAGCTGTAAAAACATTTGCTGTATCTCCGATCTTAACAGCAGTTTTCCTCTGATCAATTTTTTGAACGAAAAAATAAATCTAGGTTGTTTTTTTTTAATTATTGATTTTTCATGAAATTAAACGGCGCTTAAAAGTTCTAGAGCAGCTGTAGCTGTAGTTTTATAATGAATACCTGCCGAGATAAATCGTGAAGATATCAGAGAGTTCAGCAGGTTTATTCTCCCATAAGCGGCTATCTAAACTCTTTACATGGAGGCATTGTTTGTCTGTCAGAATTTTGCTATTTTTTTTTTTTTTTTTTTTTTTTTTTTTTGAGTGGCGAAGCAAAAATCAATCGACAAGAGTCTTGATCAAATCGGTATTGATCAAAGCAAATTTAGACAGCGAAGTGGTTATTCTGTCAGCAAGGGCGAGAACTTCGTAAGGACTGGAGCTGTTACGTACCAAGTGAGAAGTTTTCCTGAAGACAAAACAACGATCTAACAACAAATGTCTTAATAGTAAAATGTTTTTTTGGTTTATTTTTACTTTTTTTAATAGAATTAAATAATCCCCTCTTGTACTCTTCAAGCTATTTGCTGACCTTCATCAATTAAAATGTTCGCAAATCTGTAGAAAATGAGCGCTTTTTGTAATGGTTTTTCCATAATAATGTGCCGAAATTAATAGTAAATCATATATCGATCTTTACTCATGTTTTTTCTTCCAAATCTTGTTCATATTTAATGAGAACTACGATAAAATCTAATTAGATGAATTATACTTTCTGGTTTAATAAGATTCTCAGTGCGCAGAGAAAAAAAAAAACATATCCTTTTGACCATGAAACTCTCAAGTCAGTGTTTGTTTGATTATTGTTTAGTCTGGATAAAAATATCTCACTCTGTTTGTAACAGCTTTTTAAGAAATTTCCCGCCTTGCTTGTTGTCCGAATTACCACGTCACTGTCTTTAGTTTGCTTTGATCATTGATTTTTGCTTCCCGATTTAAAACAGCAGTAAGCTGTTGACCGAAAAAATATAAATTCGGAAATAAAAATTGAAAAAGCCGCTTGTGGCGGACCAACCTTGCTAATCTCTCTGACATCTTCATGATTTATCTCGCATATATTCATCGTAAAACTACAGCTGCAGCTGTTTTGGAACTTAAGCGCTTACTACTATCTTTAAAAAGCAAGTAATTCAAAAACACTAGAGGTATATTCCACTGTGAAAATCGGAGATACAGCAGATGTGTTTACAGCTATCAAGTTCAGATAGTGAGGTAAACAACTGGTGTAGTTGCAGTGGGGAAGATGGAAAAGAAAAAAAAAAAAGACATGATGGGGAGGAATAGAGAGAATAGGAGTGACAAGGCCAGAAGCAACAGGACTAGAAGCAGGACCAAGAGCAACAGGGCCAGGAGAAGCAGGACCAAGAGCAACAGGACATAGAAGAACAGGACCAGATGCAACCAGGACCTGGAAAACAGGACCAGAAGCAACTAGGACCTAGAAAAACAGGACCAGGAGAAGCAGGACCTGGAAAACAGGCCAGGAGAAGCAGGACCAGAAGCAACTAAGACCTAGAAAAACAGGACCAGGAGAAGCAGGACCAGAAGCAACTAGGACCTAGAAAAACAGGACCAGAAACAACCAGGACCTGAAGCAACCAGGACCAAGAGAAGCAGGACCAGGAACAACCAGGACCTGGAAAACAGGCCAGGAGAAGCAGGACCAGAAACAACCAGGACCTAGAAAAACAGGACCAGGAGAAGCAGGACCAGAAGCAACTAGGACCTTGAAAAACAGGACCAGAAACAACCAGGACCTAGAAAAACAGGCCAGGAGAAGCAGGACCAGAAGCAACTAAGACCTAGAAAAACAGGACCAGGAGAAGCAGGACCAGAAGCAACTAGGACCTAGAAAAACAGGACCAGGAGAAGCAGGACCAGAAGCAACCAGGACCAAGAGAAGCAGGACCAGGAACAACCAGGACCTGGAAAACAGGCCAGGAGAAGCAGGACCAGAAACAACCAGGACCTAGAAAAACAGGACCAGGAGAAGCAGGACCAGAAGCAACTAGGACCTTGAAAAACAGGACCAGAAACAACCAGGACCTAGAAAAACAGGACCAGGAGAAGCAGGACCAGAAGCAACTAGGACCTTGAAAAACAGGACCAGAAACAACCAGGACCTAGAAAAACAGGACCAGGAGAAGCAGGACCAGAAGCAACTAGGACCTAGAAAAACAGGGCCAGAAACAACCAGGACCTAGAAAAACAGGACCAGAAGCAATGTACAGTTTATTACATTTTGCCGATTTTTGTTTCTTACAACAAAACTTAGATGACCTTTTGAATTTTGCCAGTCTAATTTAGTTTGAGCATTATACTGTTTCGTTTCAATTTGGAACTAGAAAATGCCATGAAGTTAGGATCTAAATTGAACAGGAAGCCTTAGTTCTGAGTTTTTAGCACAAAGAATTATTATCATTATTATTATTATTATTATTATTATTATTATTATTATTATTATTATTATTATTATTATTATTATTATTATTATTATTATTAGCTAATGGTCTATAGTATTTCTAGAGTTAGGGAAGCCAGTAGCACACCCTTAGCAAGTGTATGGACATTTTGGTGGCCAACTTTTTTTCAGCAATATTTTGAGCTGGACTCATCATGCAAAATATATTTATTATCTTTTCAAATCAGATTGCATCATAGTTCTCTCCTGAATAATTGAAATATAACATTGTGTTGAAGAAGAAGGTATAACATTGGATACCGGTACATGACTCAAGTATGCTCATTCTTTATAATAAATATATTAAGTTGTATTTCTGGGTGAGTGAATGGATATGCATATCACAATCTGGGAAAAAAAAAATAAGCAGGACCAGATGAAGAATATGTTTTGAAATTTTCAATCTAAATTAAAGATAATTTTAAATCTAAACACACATTGCCCATCTTTTTTAATGCTTTTTAAGACAACCATCATATATTGTAGCAAAATGTCTTGCAGTGTTTTTAGAGCAGAGACACATATCCCTAAAAATGACATATATCACTAGCTCCACCCTTGTTAAACCCATGGTCAAACTAAAAGTGACACCAAATAAATTGTATTACCGTAAAAATTGAGTTAAAAAAAGCAACAAACTACACGCACAATCAGAAGAATACAGATTAAGCAAATGTAGTGAACACAAAAATTATCTTTTATTAATAGTGCCAGAATAAACGTTAAGACTGTTTACAATAACTTTTATTTCAAGTAGTTTCTTTCCAAGTTCATTATATGTATCTAGAAAAGAAACAAATTGTACGGTGAGAAAAAGAAAAAAGAAAAAACAGATGTACTTTGCACACATCTGACAATTGACTTCCAAGAGCAACTAAAAAAAAATAATTAAAAAATGCAATTTGTCCATTTTTAAAAACAGTAAGAATGATACTCAATTAGAAAAATGTTAGAAATATTTCTGGCTGATACATTGATAAAAATAGAAAATTAAGAGTACATCAATCTTAAAAGATCTTTCTCTACTTTGTAAAGGCGTAACAAGAAAGAAGTTATTTGTTCTAAGACTTGAAATAAACTAAAAAAGTATGTCTTGCATCCAATCCAAATGCAATGTATGTTGTTCATATTATACTTAAAAAAATCATTGTTAAAAGCAAAAAAAATTTTCTGGGTTTCTCGGCTGTAAAGATGTACTTATTTAACTCTTTTGAAATAAATTTTTTTGTACACTTTTAAACATTTTCTTTTTTAACCAAAAATGTCCATATATCTTATTTATCTCACATCAAGATGATTTATTGAAATCAGGTGGAAAATCTGTTCAAAAAGGGAGGAAATTAAAATAATCATACACCTAAAATTCTTCAAAGTGCTCATCCTCTCCCCCACACTTAATTTAGTCAAGGGTGTAGAAAATAATATAAAATACCCGAATATACTGACCAGATTAGTAAAAATTTTGCCATGGATGAAAAGATCATGTTGCAAACCAATATGAAGCAAATATGTATATTTATATATAATTATATACAAATATATATGTGCAAGTGTAAACTTTGGTTTAATTAGATCTACATGCCTGTAAAAATACTTTTCCAATTGGATTATACAAAAAAGCTTTTTAATGAATAAAGCTACTCATAACCATCATTATTACAAAAGTGCAAAATAACAGAACATTAAACAAAAGCTGTTTTGTAGGATTAGTAAAAGATGTTCCACAAGACATTTTCTTTTCAGTTCAAACTTGAAGACATATTTCTAGTTACTATACCAACCATATAATTAAAATTATCATAAAAACAAAACACTTTTCTTTGGCCACATGAATTTCAAAAATACTGCCAAAACTAGACATAAGAAAACATGTTTTCTCGTTAAAAATTCACGATTTTGACGTTGAACACTAGTAAAATTACTTTGTAAAAGTAAACATGGATTCACACAGTCATATGTACGATAAAAGAATCAAAGTTAAAGCACCCAACAATAAAATTTTTTAGAAGAACTGAAGTTAATAAGAAGTGATTTAGGATTTCAAACATGTGTTTCTTCATAGTAATGCACAGCCAATATGAAATGTTTACAACACATTTGTCCCCTGTCGGTTCAGGCTATACAGGTGACAAGTCACTGATAAAACAAAATGAATCAACTAGTCTGTACACTTATCTTTACAAGAAGATGAAGTGAATGCTGGGTAATCGTAGCAAACAAAATTGCTATAAATTGCTGTGCTAGTTTTATCAAATTAAATATAAAAGGTTACTTTTTTTTTTACAGCTAATGTTTAATCATTCAATAAAAGAGTAACACACAAAAATAAAGATAGTTTAAGATGAAATATTATTGGAATGCTAAAACATGGACATCTCAAAAAGAAACATAAAAAAAATTAATGAAAATTTTTTTTTAATATATAATAATAATAATGTAAAAAGAAACATTTTTTTTCCAATTAGTAAAATGTAGAGGGTCCAAATATAAAATATTCTGATTTTTTTATATACTTATTATTTTTATTAAAAATTTTCAATAGTTGATGCAGTACAATACTTTTTGGTTCAACTGTTCTTTTTGCCTTACATTTAAGTCAAAAACTTTTGGCTTATATTCAGAATAAATTACAAAACACACAAATTACAACATGCAAAAAAAAAATTATATTGAGTGGAATTGGTTTTGTGCTAAAATCAGAATAATAATATTATGTATATATCTATCTAAATAGAAAGTGAGCTTTGATCATATTTGCTAATATTGCAGCTTTAAAGCATTTGAGATTTTATAAAATTTTTATCTATACCACCCCAAATTTTTTAGTTGTTTTTGTCACAAAGTAGTATTACGATCTTAAAATAAAAAAAGGCTGAGAATTAAAAAAAAGAAGTAAAGAAAGGAAATGTCCATATTTTTGTTAGTTAGGACAAGTCACAGCCAATTCAGCTCATCACAGCAAATGATAAAATTTATTTTAACATGTATAAACATACAAAATTTTATATGAAACAGTGAAAGTAGAAGCATGACCCATCTCCAAAAAGTACAAAACAGATGTATTTTTGTATTATGCTTTGTATGAAATATGAAAATGTGTAAAAATTTGCTCTCTTCAACACAATGTATAAAACAGATAGCCTGAAAAATATTTACATGGGATATATATCTTTTTAATGGTGGTTTGTGTCTGTGCTATGGAGGACTGACATAAATTATTGTCACTCATACAATGTCAAGGTTTGTATGACATGATAAAGCTGATTGTAAGGGTCACACAGGCTTTTCTTCTTTATTTAGCTTATTCATATTTTATTTTATTTTTTTTTATAACTGCTAAAATGAGATAAGAAAAAAAAAATTCTATCCCAGAAAATTGATAGTAATAAGCTTGATAAGATTGTAAAGGACATATCTGCCCTAAGACATAGGTGCAGTGATAATTTTTAATTGACATATTGCACAAATCAGTATACACTTTCTCCGCAGGATTTAATAGCTATTGGGTATAAGCATTGGATGCCATTTTGAAAATTTACCTCATAACCAAAAAATGAATAAGGTCTTTCTTTAACATTTGTTGTAAAAAATCAACAAAAAGTGTCTCCTTAGTTTTCACTTTCTGGACTGGCATAACCTGGTGCAAATTTCATGTTTTAGTCAACTCAAAATAAAATTACAGAAATTTCAGTCAAAAATATTTCATGACATCCACTTATTTCCTTTGAAAACACTTTTTTAAGGAGTAGACTAGATAGCAATATTTATCTTCACCTGCACACCAAATTCTTTTTTTGATAATGTTTCAAGAAAAAATTCCATGTTTCAATGTTACCTCAGATATTTCATACCTGGAGTTTAAATTTGGCCTTCCTTCCATACAAAATGATGAATTTTTCCTGTGAACTACAGATGCCACTCGTATAGAAAAACATATATGTACAAGACAAGGTTATGGACTTCTCAACCAAGCCATTTAAACTTTGTCCATATAATTTGTCAACACAATGGGAACAAAAAAAAAACAACTTTTTCCATTCGATTTTTTATACCCTCAATTGCTTAGAGTGTTTCTACAAAAAAGAAAGAAAACCATACTTTGCATCACACTGCAGCTATCATTCTTTGAATAACTTGGGTTTTTTCAAAACTAATTGTGCATTTAATCAATCGGAAATATTTTATGAGTTGCTTCAGTTTGCAAAAAAAAAAAAAAAAAAAAAAAACATTAGAAATAAAAATCATATGAAAATGTGTGAGAGAACATCAGGTGGAAATAAAAGGCTTACATAAAAAGAATAATGAATATTAATCATACTTTTGTTTTTATGATCATACTCTCACAAAATCAATAATGATAATGGTGTTGTAGAATCTTGCAAATAATAGAAAACCAGTTGCAATATAATTAGACAGCAATTATTTCGAGATTAATAAGGATACATAGTGTTCTTACAATATTAATAAAATTGTGGTGATTTACACAAAAATATGTCTATACAAAAGGCCCATTTTAACTTGAAAGGTTTAAGTATAAAAGGAAATTTTATTTCATAAGTACAAAATTATCAAAGGCAAAGCCAGTTTTTATAGGAATACCAAAAGGAAAAAGGGAAAAAAATGTGTTGAAAGGCTTGAAAAATAGCTGAAAATTACAAGTTTGAATACTGAAAGTTACAAAAAAAAAATTAAAAAAAATCAGGCATTGAATATTTTCCAACTAGTGGTATATTCAAGATCTCATTTTTAACATGAAATCTAATATGCAAAATTGTGGAAATCTGTAACAATATAAAGTTATATATCTTTAAAATATCCAAGTGGATATTTTGTTTTGGCTGTCTTAATGCGCAATTTCCTATCTCTGTATCACTGTCTATGCCTTCGTCCTTGCCAGCGTCGTTCAATCTTTCTTCCCCTCTCTTTTTTTAGTTAAAATCAATAGAGACAATAAAATGGATATCTTTGACCAAAATCAAATACAGGATACTAGAAATATTTTCCTGTCCATACCATCAAATGGTTGAGAAATATTGTACCTTGGACACTGAGGAAGCTTTAACATAGGGCTTGAAAGATTATTACCACCTTAATCACAGACAGTATCTTCCTCACTATACAGATGATTTGTACAGAGTGCCCCTCCACTCTCTGTACAAGAACAAGAAACTAAATAAATTTTGCCAATTTTCTCTGACATGAAAAGAAAAATGTCATAAAAAATGTATTGAGCAATCACTTCTTATAAGAAATGTTTAAGAAGTGTAAAAAAAAAAAAAAGATAGGGACAACAGTTTGAAAAAAAAAGATAAGGGCAACAAAATGAAACAAAAAATTACTGTTTTTGCTGTTCCCTGCTAAATGAACTTAATAATAGTACCATAGATGCTTTAGGTGGATTTACAGAAATGTAGCAGCATCAAGAGCAAGAGCAATATCTTAGGTAGAATATCTTGATATGTGAAATTATGACATCAGAACAAACAGTTGTAATTCTCTAGCATGACGCTCTTTACCCAGCTCTGCATTTTCTCAGTTGAGCAGTGTGATTCTTTTAACAGGTCGACTCTCTTAGGAAGGCAACAAAATGGCTGACAAGACTGTTGACTGTGCCTTACACTTTGGATTGGCTCGCAGGTTCATATGATGGATCTAAGAAGAAGATAAGGTGGCAGATGAGATTTGATAAATGCTACAAAAGTTAGCCGTACTAGAAGCTCCTAGCAATAGTTTTTCTTAAACATTAACCATGTTATTTCAAGTTTAAATCGTTACTTGAGGATTTTTCAATTTGGCAATCCATTGCCAACTTTTTATCACCAGCTCTACTTAGCCTTACCAGAGAAAGAAAATTTATGGGGATTTCTATGTTACTGTAGGACTGGCTGTTCCACAAAGACAATATAGTTTATTGCTCTATTCTGGAATCCAAATGAAAGAAGGAAGTGAAGTCTTACGGAGGTCAGGAGACAAAGAATTTGTTTCAATGCACCCAATAGTTCTTTTCTGGGAAGAACATGCATAAAAAAAATTTAATGAACCAAAAGCAGTTTTTAAGCATCATAGCTTGTCTATTGGTGACAGGACTCACAAGAGAAAGTTGTTTGCAGATCCTCTCGACTAGTTGAAAAAAAAAAAAAAAAACTTATCACTTTCCTGTGGATGCCCAGTTTCCTCTCAACAAGCAATAATTCACAGCTTGTGTGGTTCTCTTTTTAATCTTTGACCACCGTCATTGAGATCTTTCACACACATGAACTGTTCACATGAATCAGACCAATTATTCCAGAGCGGACTTACATGCGGCATGGCTGTCATAGGAAGGGGCTGGTGGTGGTACTCCTGGGTATGGTGGAACTGCAGTATTCCCGTCACCCCCAGGGTAGGGCGGATACGGTGGGGCACCTGCTGGATACGGTGCCTCGGCAGGATAAGCTGCTGGAGGGTAAGGCGGTATCCCAGCAGCTCCATCAGAGGGAGGTGGGTATGGGCTCATGCCACCAGGTCCCTGAGGTGGTGGATATGGCGGAGCATGTGTTGGGGGATACGGCCCTGGAGGATTTCCTGGGCGACGTAAAAACAGAAAAAAATGAAGAAAGTTGGAAGTATAGGAATTAGTTTCTGCAGAATAATTTTTTTTTTTAATTTCAGATCTTTATTTTAAAATTTCAATACGAAAAAAAATCATATGATGATTTTTCAGCAGGATACTTGAGACGATCATTTCACGGTTTTACACAGCCTGTCATATTCTGAACAGGATTGCTTTTACGCTTGATCTCATAAGGAATTAATAATAGAACAACAACAGTGGCCTCCGCCTTTTAATTTCACACATTAGCAGCCACCCCTTCTAAGAATTGGCTATTGCTCGAAACCTGACTTCTTTTTTCTTCATCTCTATGAACATAGTCTTAACTTATAATCTGTCAAAGAGAACACTTAAAAATAGGACAACTGAGAAAAAAAAAATTTCATCTCTAAAGCGCTTTTCTTTGTCTTATGAGCTGAATGCCTTGATGCATATCAAGAGCCTTCAGAACTAACCTTCTGTGTGTTTCGGCGTATACGTGTGGAAAGGAAAGACGTAAACTCATATTAGCAGGACAAATCAAAGGAGTTGCTTCTTGTAACATACAGACAGGGAGGTTGGAGGACATACAAAATATTTGACAAACACCTAGAGATCCGAACCCTATCCCTTTCCCTCATGTTCCAGAGCAGACCTGCACCTGTAAATGACTGCACACTTCAAAGCCATGTGTGAAATATAAAAAATAGAGCGAGTATCAAATTTCTGCAAATAGGCTGTAGCTGACCATCTGTGTAAATATCCTGCTCACTTGATTTACTCTTGATTGGTTTACACCTGCTGACTGTGAGTAAATGGAGGTCTCTCAGACTTCACACCATTTACCAACCTCTAGGGGTTTTTTAAAACATGAAAATGATCTCGATACAAAATCCAATAAGCTTGAATAAAAAATATTACTCTTAATTTTGTAAGATGTGTTTTGTTGTGAGTCTGGAAAGGATAAAAAAAAGGAGAGAGGTAGGGGAAGACAAAAGAGTGAAAGTGTGTTCTATCTATATTGTAGAAGAAAAAAACTCAAAATGATGAAAAGGATGATGGAAACATGATAACTATTTATGTTGCAAAGACAGAAGATCTTTAACGCTAGATCTAGGCCTAGGTCTTGAATGGAGCTCCTTATAATATCAGATATGTTTGTCTTATTCCTATTTTGGCTGTGATAAGCATAAAATCAGATTTCAGTTTGATAATATTATCACAAGCAAAGCAAATAAGCAAAGATTTCTCTTAAGTAAACAGGTTTCAGCAATGAAAGCAATGGCAAAGGAGAGGCGTGGGAGTTTGATCAAACTTCAGAAGATCAGAGGGCCATAAATAGGCCTTCCTTAAAATGACTAGGCTGGCCGGTGTAAGATTATATATTCCAGATGTTACCTCTCAATATCGATATTATGTATACCTACCATAAAAATACTAAAAATAAGTTTTGGTATAATACGGGCAACCAAAAGCTAGATTTTCCTCTTTAAAAAATTTTTACGTATATTTTCAGCTGTTATAGCTTGATCAGCTGGTTGAGAGAAGATCAATCATCATATTTTTTAAAATATGATTTTTGTTTTGGTATAACACACACACAAAAAAAAATCAGCCAGTAACTGAGTAAGGTTTTCTGGATAGCCTCAATTTACCGACGATCTCACTCCCACCAGTTTGATTGGTGAGTGTATAATTTTCTTTCTTTCGCACTAGAACCATTGCAGGATATTTTTGACTTCTTGCTGCTCTCACGTGTTTATGGATAGACAACTTGCTATGATGAGCAAGATTAAAACAGGCCAGCCGCATATTATTCAGGCACCCGCTTAAACAAATGGTGACTGAAGCCGGCAAGGCTATTACTGTGAAAGCATAAATTTACATTAATTATCATGCTGATTATGTGAAGTGCTTCTATGTAACAGGCTACATGCACCACTTGTCATGTGGTGTAAAACAATAAGGGTTATATTTCCAATTAATCAACGCTCCTTTTTATCTATTCTACCTTTCCTTTTTTTCCTCTCTCTCTAACTATCCCTTTGATGTCTAAGAGATCAGCAAAAATGATTTACTTTGACGATGATTGTCTTGCTTCACAAAGGATGCTGCTTCTTCATTTTTTTTATTTTTTTTTTTTAAATCAAAATATCACATGATTTGAGATTTTGGACTCTGAAGATTAACTAATATGAAAATCCTTTATTCCATGTACTTAGGTCATCCAAACACCACCTGCATCATTTTACATTCAAAACTCCTACACATAGTAAAAGAGAAGATATTGATCACCTTCAACATGTTTACCTGCAAAGCCTCCGACAGGTGGCGGGGCATAAGGCAATCCAGAGCTGCTGTCATAAGTAGCTGAGTTTGCGTTGTACGGAGGTGGGTACTCAGGGGTGGCATATGGGTATGAGCCTATGACCAGATGAATCATGATTATTGGGAATTAATTTGGACAGGCATAAAACATGGCATGCAACTTTTGCCTTTATTTGGTGTATAGCATTGTTATCCCCTATCATACACTCATCCTATTTCAACCTGCCTGAAAATTTTAGTGGGAACCCTAGATCTAGTTTGATACATGATACAGCTAAATAAAACATAGACCAAATTAATGCCAGCGTATCACAATCATGTTCTAAATGGACTTAATTTTTTTCTTATGAAAATCCTGATATATATATATATATATATATATATATATATATATATATCTTGAAATTCATTTGGAGGCAGGGATTATCATGTTGAAAGTTGCTTTTATTTTATGCAAGACAAGAGAAGCAGAGCAGTGCAAGACAAAATATAACAGTACCATTGTCTGGTGGATTCAGAGGCATTGATGATGACTGAACCTCAAGGTCTTGCAGGCCAGTGCCAATAACAAGCATGCGGGGAAAATCATAAATAACATAAAGAAATGACAGGAAAGCGAAGCAATAATCACATTTCAAAAAAAGCAAATATCAAACAACAACAACAACTAAAAAAAAAAAAAACACTATGCAAGTAAAATAAAGTAGGGTGTATAATTCTATTTGGAGAAATAAGACATAAAGGTTGATAACTCAAATTTTAAGCTTTGTAAAAAGAAATTATTAATAAAGTAAACACAGGCTGGGTATGAAATAAAAAACGTCATTGATGATTTACTGTTTTGCTCCTCATTGGCCAAACTTATAAATATCAAATTGAAACAGTATTGCCCGGAAAATAGGCTCTCCAATGAGCAATACACTTTCAATACGTTATCAACTGATAAGGATTCAATTCGCCTTTTTTTGGGAGATATATATATCTATATATATATATTAAATACATATGTATGTGTTGTTTCAATCCAGATCTGACACTATGTCTAATCTTTTATAAGGATTACAGGAAGCGCTATTAGGATTTAGATCCAAATTATCAGTGATGTCATTATAAATAGAATTTTAATTATGAGGTAGTTGTTTAGTTGGAATTTTGTTTGCGATGTTGATAAATTACCAAAGTAAATAATATCAAATCCAAACAACACAAAATGTGAATGTGGTTACATAATAGAAAACAGACAAAAGAAATGTAAAAAAAAGAAAAGAAAAGAAACTAAGAACAACAAGGAGGGACTCAGTGAAATTGCTTTCGCATACTGAGAAAAAAAAATAAATGAACCAAAGAAAACAGGGATATGTACAACACAATAAGATTATTTTTTCAGCTGGTGAAAAGTATACTGATGTAAAGAATATTTTGATATTTTTTCCATTCTTTTGTTTTTGATTGGATTTTTTTCCTTAGGTTTTGAACATTCACTATTACAATGGTATCAAACTTTAATGTTAATTTAATGAAACCTTATCAAGTTAAACAACTGTCCAATATGAATATCCTGGGGATGAATAAAAGTATATTCATCATTTTTTTTACTTCTAAAAAAAAATCCAATACATGGAGGCAGTAGGCTTCAAGTTCTATAACACATTGTCACGAAACAATATTAAGTGATGGGAAATTGTTTTAGCATAACTTTATTCTTGCTGGAATTTAAAAAAAAAAATCCTAAATTACTTAAGTAAAAGGTTTTCCTTAAAAAGCACCAAAAAAAAAATTGACAAGTAAAAACTAAAGAAGCAAAAGATGAATAGAGATTTTAGCCTTTTTTTCCTTTTAGATATGTCATTCAAAATATGAACAAAAGTTTTTATTTCTAAGGCATGGAAGAAAAAAAAGATTAAAAAATTGAAAAAGAAAAACGTTTTTTTTTTAAACGAAGAAACACTAGTTCCCATTACAGACCCTTATTGTCATTTTGAAAAAAAAAATTGAAACTTTGAATGCTATTTCGTTTTACTTTTAATGAAAAACATATGATAACTGCCATGATCTTTTTAAACCAAATTTCTACATCCACCTTGTAAGGTCTGAATCCAAGTGATTTTATTCGACATGATATTTTTCTTTAACAGCTAGATCTTATAGCAGAGCATATTATACAGATACCCTAGGAAAACACTTTTGATTTAAAAAAAAAAAATAGGAGGGGGGAGGCCGGGCATGTTACTGTCGCCAGATTTTTTAGCAAAAACAGAATCGTGAACTTACCAGATGGCGATGCATGTTTGTTTGTTGTGCTCAAAACCATTCCACTTTGTGGTTCTCTAGCTTCTGAAAACAAAATTGTACACAAATAATGTTGAAAATATTTTCCTTCAACAATGAAAACATAGCAACAATTTTTAGTTCAGACGTCCTGAACAAGGTGAGACATACAATGATTAAAAAAAAATGCGTATCAATTTATCTAAATCTTTTATCCAAATATTTATATTTATCTTTGAACCAGCCAGATTTTGTTCAAGATCAGAAAATAATCCTAAAAAAATCATCTATTGTTGTACAGGCAAGCACTCCGCAATGCCTAAATATGGACAAAAAAAAATATAAAACCATCCCCCTTTTTCTTTGTCTGTTAATCTTGTATATGCTTCCTACTCTATCCTTTTAACCTAAAAAAAAAAACGATCTATCGCCTGGCGCTTACACAAATAAATCTTTAAAAATGAAAAGATTATGTCATACCTCTCTTAGATCGAAACATTTTTGTGATGGAGCCCGATTTTTTGCAACAGTAAACGATGCCACAGACAACAAGAATCAGAACCAGAATTCCGATGATTATCCCTAGTGGGGAACTTCCTGAGGAACTGTTATGCTCTCTGTCAAAGTATATTGTGACACAATGGAAGAAAAAGATATTTTTAAAAAAAATAAGAAGAAGGAAACTGGCATATATATAATTAAGGAAAATGTGAAGTGAAAAAAAAAGGTGTTTATAACAAAACAATTCTCCAAAGCCATCTTCCTTTGTAAAACCTGCAAATCTTAACTATTTTTAATGGAACAAAGAACATTATGATCAACTTTTATTGACATTTATAACAGTCCTGATAGCTCTTATCAAGAAATTTTATCCATTGCCATAAATAAGAAGCCATGACAAGTTTCCCCCAGTTGAACTATACAGCGTCCGATAAGGTGAAATGTAGAACTTGACAGAAAACAATAAAAAAAAAAATTTTAAATAAAAAAAAAAAAGATTGCATCAGAAAAGCAGAAAGCTTGTGAAAACAGAATACTTACGCATAATATTTCTGAGCTGCAGCTTTGTCACAGCAATACTCTCCCCTTTCTGGACCACAGCAGTACTTCAAAGTATCGTTCGTGTCAGGCAAAGGGCATATGAAGTTTTCATAGCGTTTACCATCTCTTTCAAACTTTTTGTTTGTGCAGATGATCGGCACTGAATGAATGATTAAGAACAAGCATCATACTGTTTTCATGAAATCATGCAAAACTCTATACTCTAATAAGTAAACAAAAAAAATATCAAACTTTAAAATGACACAAACCATAAAACCTTAATCCTGATATATATCATAAGACACATTCTTAACTTCATGAACAAATTGAAATGAATGAATTTGAAAAGTAGCATAACCATAAAACCGATTTTCTATTCTCGCATGATAATCTAAGAACTGAATTTGTATTTATGACTTAAGTAAAAAAAAGATTATAGAAATAAAGCTAGAATATAGACAGACTGAGATAAAGAGTTGGGAAGGGGATGAGAGAGGGAGAAAGAGAGAGAGAGAGAGAGAGAGAGAGAGAGAGAGAGAGAGAGAGAGAGAGAGAGAGAGAGAGAGAAAGAGATGATAAAGAAAGAAAAGAGAGAAATAGAAATTTTAAAAAACACAAAATGGGACCAGGTTGAAATTATAAAATTAAACACAAAGAACAAAAACAACAATTAAAAACGAAAATAAATCATAGAAGTTGTGAAACTGAACATCCAGTAACCTACTTTGATTGTACAAATGGTGATGTCTCGGTCTTGCTAGATACATCGCCCCACCAAAGATGAGTCCTGCAGCAGCTGCCTTCCGCCATGTGTTTTTATTATAACGGCTGCTCCCCTTCAGTATGCGACCAGACAGGGCTACATTGTTGTAGTTTTTGGGTTTGGTATACCCTCCACCCCCACCTCCACTTCCTCGTCCGCGGCCACGAGTACCACCTCTACCCCTGCCTCCACCACCTCTTCTGGCTTCAGCTGTCTCAAGCACTGCCAAACAAATGGAACAAAAAAAAAAAAAAAAAAAAAAAAAAACTTGATCATTTGCGTGCCAAGCCATCTTTAGAAATATACCCCTACATTCAATGTTTAAATAGATTCTGCAGTGTAATCAAAGCTGAGGTGAGAAAAGTTTTTATCAATTCACTTTGAAAAATTTCCAACTTGATCCTTTGCTTGAAGACATAAGCACTGAATGTTTCGATGGTAATTTTCCTAGTATTTTCCATGGGTGTATTTTACCATTGCTGACTAAAATCTTATTACAGACTGTAATCTCATAAAGTTTAGCTTCAAAGAGAAATTTCAGCTTCAGCTTCACAAAGCAAACACAGTATAGAGACTGCACTAGTTAGATTAACATTCAGATCAACTTCAACAGAAGCAAGTTATCTGTGCTTGTTTTACTTGATTTCTCTACTCCTTTCTGTCCAACTGATCATAACATTCTCTTAATCCATCTTTCTAAATCAATTGGTTTTAAAATGGCTAGTATTGTACTTGTTGAATCTGTAAAAGAGAGCAAATCTGCACCTATTAAAAAAAGTACTGTGTTAAAATTCCATGTATCCGCGAGCTCTGGCCTTGGACATGTACTGTTTTCACTTTACTACCAATTTATTGCCATTCTCAAATGCCCTGTCTGGAACAGACATCGGCGATCATGATTCTCCACCTGTCCCTATCTTCCGTCATCCGCAGTAAGGCTATGTTGTCTTTGTTGTTTCCTGTCACAAAAGAGCTCAAGCTATCAAGAAATGTAATCCTTTGTCTACCTCTGCTTCTTGTACCTTCTATCTTGCCTGTAAGAGATAAAAATTCCAGTCCCTTATGGCGACATATGTGGCCTAAAAATTTCAGTTGCCTGTTCCTTATTGTTTTTATGAGGGATCTCTCTTGGTTCGTTTCTTCTAATATCGATTCGTTTGTCCTCTTTTCTTTCTATGATATTCTTAACATTCTCCTGTAGAACCACATTTCCGCTGCCTCTAAATTTTTCTTGGTTCCTGCAGTTATTGTCCAAGTTTCGCATCCATATAAAAGTATAGACCACACATATGTTTTCAAAACCTTCAATTTGGTTGAAAATGATATATTTCTATTTTTAAGAATGGTGCTCATTTTTTGGAAAGAAGCCTTTGCAATGGCTATTCTCTTCTTAATTTCAGTCCTGCATTTACCGTCAGATGTCAATGTATATCCTAGGTATTTGAATTTCTGTACTTGCCTGATTTGTTCTCCCTTGCTAAAAAGTTTGCATTCTGGATTGTTTTTCTTCTTAGATACTACCATACATTCAGTCTTTTTTACATTTAGAGACAATCCCAGCTTTTCACTCTCTTCTACAACAATATTTAGAAGCCTCTGTAAATCCTCTTCCGATCCTGCTAGTAGAGAAGTATCATCTGCATATCTTAGGTTGTTCAGATTTTCACCATTCGCTTTGAGTCCTTCACTTCCATCCAAGTTTCTTAAAATTACTTAACTGTACAAGTTGAACAGGTCTGGTGACATCACACAACCTTGTCTCACTTCCCTTTTAATATTTGTGTACTCGCTGAGTTCTCCACCTACCCTTACCGCAGCAGTTTGATCCCAATAGAGATTTCTAAGCACCCTCAAGTCTTTTCCGTCAATATCTAGCTGATTCAGCATCTCAAACAACTTTTCATGCTTTACCTTGTCAAAAGCCTTAGAATAGTTAATAAAGCATATGTAGAGATCCTTTTGAACTTCAATACATCTTTCCATTAACATTGATAATGTGAATATTGCATTCCTAGTTCCTTTGTCAGGGACAAAACCAAATTGTGTTTTAGCTATCTCTGGTCTTAAGCTCTTGCGCATTCTAAGCATCAGTACTCTCAGTAGAACTTTGGTAATGTGGCTCATCAGACTAATTGTTCTATGTAGCTCACACTCAGTGGCACCTGGGATTTTTGGCAAAGCTATAAATACAGATTTTGCCAAGTCTTCTGGGATTGCTCCACTATCATAAATTGCATTGAGAAGTTTAGTTGTCATCCCTATACCCATTTCTTCTAGAGCTAGAATTATTTCTATTGGTATCCCATCGGGACCTGTAGCTTTCCCACGTTTCATTTTTCTTATGGCTGCCTCTACTTCTGCTTTTAAAATTGGTGGGCCATCTGTGATTTTCTTTATTGCAGGTCTCTCTCCTCTATTGTCTTTGAAAAGCTCCTCTATGTTTTCTGACCATCTGTTCAAAACATCTTCTTTATCCATTAGCACTGTTCCGTCTTTAGATTTTATGCAGTTTGTACTGGTGCAGCTCTGCTTTCCACTTACTTCCTTTATCTTTGAATGCATATATTTACTGTCTAAATGTTGATTTTGCTCTATTTCTTGACATTGTTCATTTATCCATTTTTCTTTTGCCTCATTGCATTTCTTTTTCACCTCCTTGTTCAGCATTTTGTATTTTACCTGATCTGATTTAGATTTCCTTCTTTCTTCCATTAGTTCAAGAATTTCTTTGTTCATCCATTTCTTGTGTTCTTTTTTAGCTTTCTTCGGTATTCTTGTTTCCATTACCTCATTGATTGAGTCTTTGATATTAGCCCAAATTGTTTCAGCTTCAGTGATACTATCAAGAAGAGCA
The DNA here is from genome assembly GCA_033675545.1 of Elysia crispata. Classification (NCBI taxonomy): domain Eukaryota; kingdom Metazoa; phylum Mollusca; class Gastropoda; family Plakobranchidae; genus Elysia; species Elysia crispata. Next base: position 282,172 of record JAWDGP010001626.1, read on the forward strand.
AACTTGTTTTTAATATCAATAGAAAATTTTTCCTTTATCTCCTGGTCTGATTTGAGTAGTTCGACTTGAAATTTAGAGTGGGCTTTAGGTTTTCTTATTTTCTTAAGTTTGACTTGAAGCTTGCACATAACTGGTACATGATCACTGTCACAATCTGCACCTGGCATTGATTTTGATATTTTTATGGCGTTTCTAAATCTGTCTTGAACAAGTATGAAGTCTATCTTATTCCTAGTTCTGTCTCCAGGGCTCATCCATGTCCATTGTCTTCTTGGATGGTTTTGATACCAAGTGTTTGAAATCATGAAGCCATTTTCTTTACACCATTCAATTAGTCTCTCTCCTCGCTCATTTTCTTCACCAATGCCCCAGGGTCCAACGATATTTTCTACTCTCTCTGATCCTACTTTTGCATTAAAGTCCCCCATGACTATCTTTATGTCCTGAGATTTCAAACATTTCATGGCTTTATCTAGATCTTCATAGAATTGTTCAACTTCTTCCTCTTCTGCTGTTGATGTAGGTGCATACACCTGAACTATACCCATGTGTAAAGGTTTCCCAGCAAACTTAGCAACCACTACTCTAACTGAGACCGGACACCAACTTTTCAGGCTTTTCTCTATTGACTCATCAAATAAGATACCTACTCCTCTTTCATGTGTGCTTCCTCCTGAAAATATAAAAACTTTGTTGTCTATTTTGGCAACTGCTGCTCCTGTCCATCTGGTTTCTGCAAGACCTACAATATTCAAATTCATTCTGTCCATTTCTTTGATAACATTCTCTATTTTTCCTTCCTGATATAATGTCCATGACATTGCCATTATATTTGCAATAAGCAACATACCCATCATGAGCAGACCTTAACGATTAATTTACAAATGAGGATCATTTTTAGAAAAAGAAAAACATATATATAAATGAGTTGTTTTATGACTTCAGTAAATGTGTAAAAGGCATTCAAGAATGAATGACAGTTAATCAATTGAAAATGTGCAGTCATAAAATTGGGATTATGTTTGTTGGATCAACGACTAGGATGAGGAGAATTGACTGTAAGCAAATTAAGTCAATGATAGATGGCCAGAAGATATTTTACAAATTTTTGTCTTCACCAGTTAAGAAGTGTGATAGCACCAATTGAAAACAGAACGCTGTTTTGAAATTCCATGTCAGGAAAGTGTAGAGCTAGGAGAAACTAGCATTTTGAGATCCTTAATTAATGAAGAAGCTAATGAGAACCTCGTTTTGTTCTTTGTAGTTTCAAGAACTGATTTTTTTAAAAGCCCCTTCAAAAGGAAGCAAATCTGATAAAATTAGCTGATTTTCAAAGACTCAGAATCATACAGTTGCACTTGTTATGAAAATGGCAAAAAAGTTATCTACAAGCCCAGTTTTTCAAGAGCATCACACTCCTTTTCATAGAACTGAATTGATTACAAAACGGCAACTCTCATTTAAAAATAAAGCTTAAAATGATTTTCCACTTCTTCCTTACGTGAAAGATTTACTGCAAGTGTACACACTATCAAGGCAACTTCCTTTACAGATAAAATGGGTTTGAAAAAAAAAGTTAATTTGAAATATTACGGTGAGAGATAATTTGATTTCAATAGGTTCAGAGATCGGTTAAGTAGAATAGCCTCCCACGATATAGGCAATTCTCTGAAAGATTGATCGAGTTTATAAAAAAAATGAAATAAAAAGTGAAATTAACAGTCATAACGGTAAGTCTGAACCAAATGAAAACATTTGATTTACAATCTGAAAAAATGGACGCAATAAAACAAAATTGAGAATCTGTAGAGTATTATGTTTATCCAATATACTTGGACAATCATAAAAAAAAAAGATGAAAGAATCAATGCTTTTGAGATGTAATGTTATAGCATGTAACTTCATACGCCTTGGCTGCTAAAATTGAATGGAATTTTTTTTTAGAAAAACCATGCATACCACAAAACTGGATATATGAGAATGTAGCTAGAAAACTGAATGTGTTTTGGCCATAGAAAGTATGTGGATAGAAACAACTTAGACTAAGTCAAAAATCAAATGGGAAGAGTAAAAGAGAAAGATATTTAAAGAGACTATTTAGATGATATGTGTTCTAACTGATATAACATAGGCCTAATAACTGTGAAAGTGTTTTGGCCATAGAAATTATGTGGAGAGAAACAACTTAGACTAAGTCAAAAATCAAATGGGAAGAGTAGGAGAGAAAGTTATTTAAAGAGGCTGTTTAGATGATGTGTGTTCTAACTGATACAACATAATAACTGTTAAAAAAAAAAAAAATTTATGACACATTAAATCTAATCGCACACATAAATTCACTGAGTTGACAAACACCAAAGTTGTTCAAAACATACTATTCGATGACAGTTATCCGAGTCCCATCTACTTAACTCAGTCAAAAACGATTTTATTAGCATTAGTAACTTCATTTCGATTTAAATATTTTGCTTTACGAGTGTTTAACTACTAGAGTCTAGATAGAGATCTAGATCTAAATGCCAAAAATTATTCGGCCATATATAAAAAAAATCTAGAGATTTGAACGTGCTGTGACAAAATCATCGTTTCCAGCCTCTTGTGTGCACACCTGACTTTAAACCCGGATATCTAGATCTAGATGGGTGTATATTGCGAAATTTAGACGTCTAGATTATTAGGCTTATAAATATCTACTAGAATCTAGATCTAGATCTCGCTTTAAATTTAATATTGAGGGGGTAAAAATAATGAAACTGGTGGAAAATTGTGACCCTCAATAAAGTTAAGATGTAAGAATGTATACTCAAAATGTCAGTTTCCTACCTGTAGCGACAATCAAAGTCAAAAGGAAAATACTGATCACGATTTTGCGTATTGTTGATGTTCCCATCTTGAATCAATGTCCTGTAACCACAGACTGCACATAGCTCTAATAATAGATCTCTGTGGCCGTGCATGTAACTGTTTTAGTGTCGCCGTGTATAAAAAGTTTCGCTTTTTATAGTTTTAGGGCTATAATAATATTGTTGGTAGCGTGTAGGTTCCAACTTGGATCCTTTGATATCAAGTGATGGACGCTAAGTAAAACACTAAAATCGCACCAAGAATAGCGCAAGCAATCAGGAGTTTCCAGAGAATGAAATATGGAGAATGCTACGAACTTCATGGGCCGAAAAAATAAAATCAAAAGTTGCAAGAAACAGAAACAACAAGGTCACTAATAAGAAGAATACGTTAACGCTATATAAACTTTCTAGGCATATGATTCGGAGAGAGAAACTGAAACATGTTGTGACAACTGGAATGATCGATGGAATATGCAGCAGGAGAAAACAGCGAAAAAAACATGTTGGATGGATTAACAAAGTAGCTTGATATAGGATGATATACTGTCAGATGCGCTAAAAACGACGAGAGATAGAGCTGCGTCGAAGGTCATGATCGCTTACTTTAAACTTAAAGAGCAAAGTAACTGATTGGTTGATGCCTTGCGACGAACAAACAAAACAAAGCAAGCATATGCCGCAAACTTTACTTTAAACAGGAAAAGGGGCATCGTTGTGGTTGATAAACCTTATTCACTGCCTTGAGCAAGATTTTAGACGATTATTTTAGTACATCGGAATTTTCTGATACCATTTTCATAACTTAGAGATAGTTATACAATTTTATATAAGGGAGAGAGAGAGAGAGAGAGAGAGAGAGAGAGAGAGATAGCCGTGTCAAGATACGTATTGGTGGTGGAGGAGGAGGTGGTGGTAGTAGTAGTAGTAGTAGTAGTAGTAGTAGTAGTAGTAGTAGTAGTAGTAGTAGTAGTAGTAGTAGTAGTAGTAGTAGTAGTAGTAGTAGAAGTAGTAGTAGTAGTAGTCTAAAAAAATTCCTCTAATTGAACAGATGAACGGAGAAATTGATTGTTCTGCTATAGAGAGCCCCATAGCCTAAGTCACTGAATTATAAAGGGACATAATTTACTTATGTACTTACACAATGACATATAAATCAATATTAGGCTTTTAGTGCCAGGGGAAAAGCCTGTGTGCTTACCTTAGAGTCATTCATGTCAAGATAAATAAAATTGTTGTTAATCAATATATCGCTCATCAGTTTTTAACTAATGTCTTAGAAATCGAAAGGAGAAATACTTTTTGATTGATATAGTTCGTCCACAACATAGTAAATTCAGTATTTTGTTTCTTCTGTCATCTTGCATCAAACAAGCTTGTGTTGAAAGGGAGTGAAAAGAAAAAGAAAAGGGCATAATCCGCATGAATATGATCGTACATATCTTTAAAAAAAATGACTTTGGAATCGCTTTTGGAACCAACATAATATTATTTTCAACGGCCCACTAGGCATCCACTGCAAATGGAGCCAAGGCCTAACTTGTTTACTTTCAGTTATTCGCAACAAATTTACTAGAGCCATCGTACTCATGATAACAGGGCCTTTTCTGCTCTTGAGCCTAACCAATGCTTCAAATAAGGCGTCTCTTCCAATCGAAGAAGAAGGAGGATCTACTTTCGGAACCTTTTCCGCCAGTGGAAGTTCGGCTCTGATACGCTAATGTTGTAGTCATATTCATACACCTTGTGAAAATGGCTGAAACCAAAGTATGACAACAAACGAAAACAAGAAACAATGGATACAATCATATGTCTCATTGCAGTCATCATTATCCCGTTCACACTTCTAAGTGGGGAAGGTAAGGGTGCATACTTATTTAGCTCACCCCCTCTTCTATTATAAAGGCTTTTAAATAGGAATTGGGTTCTATCTAGATCTAAAACAAGACCAGTCAACAAAGTACCTTGGACCTTACGAAGCACAGAAGACACAGTTGGGCCCAGGTGTATTTAGATAAGACACATTTCTCCTAAGTCGGACCTTAATTTGCATTTGAGGGAGTTGTGAGCAATTGCATAAACTTAAGGTTTTATTTATGTATTTACCATTTCTTTACAAGTACAACTCGCGACAGAGCCCTCACTAAATAAAAAGAAAGAAAAAAAACCTTTGTGTACATGACTACATCTCCCTGCCTCTAGCAGTCTAGGTCCACCCCTTCCAATATAATCCTGTGCATTACGTTCATTAGATGGACTTCTAGATCTAGATTACGTAGATTAGCTCCCATATCCATATCCGATTTATTATCAATATAATGATAATCTTCAAATGAGGATTGAAGCAATCCTATCTAAATCTAGCTGTTTAAATTTGTTTAAAATTATAATCTAAATTGCCTTTGTGAAATCATTCTACTCCTCACCTGTGAAAATTGTCTAAAGAAACTGCTGAGTGAATCTTCCTACTTCCCAAATCTTTTTTCTTTTGAGTACACCATCGCTCAGTTAAACATTTGAACTTGACGAAAAGTTCCCTTTTCCAAGCTGAAGCTCTCTTCTTACTGTTCCTTCACTAGCCAACCTTTCAGTCGTCAAACATCTATTGCCCAGGATAGGAGTCATCTCCATTACCTGAAAAGAGATGATAATTGTACAGATCTGCTGAGACGGAGAGGTATATGGACCTCTCAGAGAAAATAGGCCTTAATTAACTAACTAATCTCTACTATTTTTGCACTACCAGGAAACATACTCATACTGACACACAGAGAAAGAACTTAAGTTTATGGGTAAATTTGTACTATCAATCACACCCACTTTTTTGTTTTTACAAATCAAAGTATTTCAGCTGGACCTGCGCTTCTTTCCTATTTATATGAGGGATACAGACTGTAGTTTCAAATACTTTGGGATTGGCCTTGGAATGGGTAACATGTTAGTTAGCCTACTTTTTTAGTCTCCATTGTTCACTAGACATTCATTGAGCCTGAAGCCTCAAAAGTAATGTAATTTCTCATCGATCAGTCACAAGAGTCAATTTCTACTTTGTTTTCAGCGTGCCAAATCACGTTAAAAAAGCATTTTCTAAATTAAAAGTTGAATGCAGGTTAGTACTGTGCTAGTTTTAGTAAAAAAAAACGGCTATTTATACTTATTCATAGTTTATTAGTAAATACAAAAGTATAAGCTTAGTCTTTAACAATTTAGAGAGATGCCAGCCTGAAAATTGGAAATTATACTATTTCTTTAACAAATTCAACTGAAGATGCAGCTGCAGGTACAATTCTTTATTTCATTTGCCAGAGTAAATGTTGATTTATACTTAAAACACGTTAAACATTTTACCATACTATCCTTATAAAACTGATGTCAGCATTTGAATTGTTGTGATGCGCACGTTGTTAGGATCATGTCATGATAAGTGTGACTAAAGATTTATACAAATAGATCTGTCTTCTGCACAAAGTTAAAACTCAGCTGGAAATAAAAAAATTTGAAACAGAGAAAGTCTTCACAAATGTACACTCGTTGATACTTTGGCAGGAGCCCATTATAGCTCTCATATATCTCAACTGGGGCTTTGTCACTCAGACTCAGAAGTGATCTTTCCACAGGTCATTCAGCCTCATATGTCTTTTCACTACTCGAATCCCACCTTCAAGCAATATATTGTTTCTTTCTCATTTATTTACCTCCAGTGGTTTTATCAACTTTTTTTTTTCATAACATTAATAAATGATCTAGTGACATTCTTTTTTTTTTCCCTCTTAATTTATTTAGGTCTAAAGTGCCTTGAATGTGAGTATTGCAACAGACCTGGTGGAGTGGAGCCCAAAATATGTGATGCTGGCGAAGGTGGTTTCTGCGTCTCTGTAAATGTGAGGGACAAGGAAAAAGACAAAAATGGTCTTCCTATCAGCGACAAGAAGATTGAAGTTATCAGTCGCAGGTTTGTTTCAATACAAGAAAAAAAAAAAACTAGTTTATATAATCTCATTGGTGAGTGACTTTTAAAGATGAAAACATGCACAAATGTTTTTTAAATTATGTGTATTTGATTTTTTTCCATGATTGGTGATATCACATGTACACAAGTTATTAGCCATTGTTTAATATTCTAATTATTTTTTTCACTATTATTAAGCATTGTGTTTTAGGATTATTCTTTTGTGTGCCAAAGGATATGTTCTGCTGTGACAGAAATTCTGCTTTAGAAAGTAGATAAATTTTTATCCGAATGTAAGTTAGCAAATATTTGGAGGACTTGCAAGGCTCATTTCATGCCATATAGGACAGATATTATAAACAGTTTTATGGAACTATTTGCAATTATTTAGAGCCACATTTTTTTTTAAATCATAGAGTGGCTTTGTTCTCTCTATAGTCCTCATATCCAAAGCTGTCACTTTTGTGGCAAATGCCTGAAAATCCAGTATTTAATAAAATGCCATCAAAATTTGGCACCTATATTCATTCACTCTCAATATTTAAATGTGGTCTCGTTTCCTTTGCTTGTACCTGCAGGAATTTTTCTCAAACTTTGTCATGTCTGCATATCTTTGAATAGACTCTCACCAATATATATCCTCCACAGGTGCAAAAAGCGTGAAGAAGGTTTTCTGGCCCAGAAACCGCTGTTCTGCGAAGTGGGCAAGCAAGTATTGCACGAGCACAATGTCTTCTGCTGTCAGGAGGATTTATGCAACTCTAGAGATCCCAAACTGTTGCCTATCCCTAAAGCAAAAGAAGATGTGCCAAAATCAAGTAGGTTCAAAAGTTAATTTTCTTTCTCATTGGCCAGGAACTTGAGTTTAGAGTGTAATGTTCAGCGAAGGAGTTTGACAGCATGGATCCAGATGTCAACATTTTGTTTTGCTTTTTTTTTTTTTTTGAAAACTCCATGAGGGAAAGAAATATATATAAAAGTTAGCATAAAATTGTCTTGAATTTTAGAGACTTTGGCTCAAAGATCTGATATTTAGTGAAGGGCAAGGATATATCAAGTCTGTTGTTTTTATACAAAGAATTGTCAATCTAAAAAGTCGCTGAGGCAAACAAATGTTGACTTGGCAAGCCTTTTTTTTTAACCAATTTTTATGATTTTGAGAAGTCTTTGAAGTAGTCATGTTAGTTAGAAGTGAGCATTCTTGTCATTTTCATTTTCTGAATTTAGGTATGCACCTTAAAGGGCCTTTGTGAAGAATGAAATGATGATATTTATGATCGGCTCATTTCTTTTTGTCATTTGATTCTAACATAGTTAAGAAGTGGTGTAAGCCTGGTTTCCATGGTACTACACTCTAGTCTAGATGTAGGTTATAATGGATCCAACCTGACCAGTGATGATTTGAAAGTGAGTTTTACAGCCAACGGAGTTGATATAGTGTGCAGTGTAAGGGAGGAAACAAAAGTAAAAAAAAAGGTTTTGGGGGGAGGTTGAATAGTTAATGGTCATGCTTGATTTTTCAAGCGTTGCAATCTACTGTCTAATCTAAGATATTTACATTATTATAGATCCAATCTAATCAATGAAAATATGACATGTTATTTCCATTGCCACCTTAACTTATACAGGTTGGCAAAGAAGGAGAAAAGAGCTTTCAGTATTTTGTTTTTTAGTTATTTAATTTTTTTTACATGTCAATTTTTATCTGCTGTTTATAATAAAATTGATATTGCTGTAATATATATGTAATGATTTACTCATTTTTCTTTTCTAATGGACCGACTTTTGTTCTTTGTTAACTTTATTCTAAAAAGATATATGATGAATAGCTGTGTCATGTAAGTTGTAATTATTTCGACCGCATTTGCAATACACCTCTCGGTATTTTGCATGAATTATGTTGATAACAACTTGAAAAAGGAATCTTAACTTAAAGTTTGAGTCCATGTTCCTGAGAGAAATTGGCAGCTGTAACAGTAAAATTCCACCACCCGCCTTTCTTTCATTTTCAGAGAGTTTCCCTACAGGAACAGTGGTAGGAATTATTCTGGCTGTGCTTGCTATTGCCGCTATGGCAATCGTGGCGTTCTTCATTTGGTCCCGAAGGAGGAGGGAAAGCTTGCACGAGCCTGTTACTGATGTATCAGTTGACACCAACCCTCTGATGGGTTCGCAGCCGTCTTCCCTGAAAGAGCTTTGCGAGTGGTCGCAGTCCGGCTCTGGCTCAGGTGTGTGTGCAAGTTTGAAGTTATGAAACAATGCTTTTGACACTCATGCTCACAAAAATACTTGGGTAGCTTTGAGGGTGTTCCTGCATTCTAAAGCTGGGAATGATTCCCATGTGTGCTTCCTATGTGTGCTCTCTGTATCTAATCTGATAAAAGTTTGTGGTTTTCAAGTGCTGAAGATCTGAGACATGGAAGGAAAGAAAGGGGGATGGAAAGGTTTAGGCAATTTGGTTGGATTGAGGTGGCATCTCGGTGAGGTTATTGGTTGAGGTGTGGTACTTAAGAGCCCCAAGAGAAATGAATCGAAGATCTGATAAGCTATCACACTAAGTTATGCTTCTATGAAATAAGTAAAAACTGTAGCAATGATATTACAGATGTTTAAAAAGGGGACAACTTTCTCACCTTGGCCGACATAGACAATGAGTGGAATGGAAGGTAAAAAAAAAAGCTAGAGAAGTGACTCTAAATAAGACACAGCAGAAGGCTCAGAAGAAGAAGCAAAAAGATATATATATATATATATATATATATAAAGTAAAGCAACTCCTCTAGGTTTGCATATTTGTTTCCATTACATTTTATTTTTTCTTTTCAACATTCATGTGTTTTAAGTATATCTGTATGCCAATCTCTGTGGAAGAGATATTTTCTTCTTGTTCGTTTTGAAACATGCAGGATCAAAAAAGCCATTTTTATGAATAGAAGGCAAACTATTTATATACTTTAAGTGGACAGCCAGTGAGAAGCAGAGGTCTTCTACCAAAACTGTTCATTCTATAAAAAATAATAGTCTGGCAAGTGGAGATCAATGTTCTGAGAACGTTTATTGTATTACATCAATTAAGAGAAAATATTTGGAAAATTTTAAGATTTTAATCTGGAATTTGATGCTTTTTCCTATAAACGGCACTAAAAATGTTGTATCATTTATTGCCGTGAAAAGAAAAAAAAAAGAATTATGAGTAGGATTTTCAAGTGCTAAGTTTGAAACTTAAGAATGCTGTAAAAAGAAAGAAAAGAATTATGTGTAAGATTTTCAAGTGCTATGTTTGAAACTTAAGAATGACAAAAAAAAGGGAATAAAAATATGGGTAGGATTTTTTAAGTGCAGAGTTTGAAATTTAGAATACTCTTTTTAACAATGGCATAAACGACACGACATGTAAATTAATTATATGTTAATGTTAGACACCTCTCTTTTTTTTCCTCCATACTCTTCAATAAATTGTCATTATTTCTGCTAGGTCTACCTTTGCTGGTGCAACGTACCATCGCTAGGCAGATCTGTCTGATTGAGGTCATCGGAAAGGGCAGATATGGAGAGGTATGGAGGGGCCACTGGAGAGGAGAGAATGTTGCCGTCAAAATCTTCCATTCTCGGGAGGAGAGATCCTGGTTCCGAGAGGCTGAGATCTACCAAACTGTAATGCTGCGGCATGAAAACATTCTCGGCTTTATCGCTGCAGACAACAAAGGTACCAGAATATTTTTTTTTCCTTTCATTTCATTTACATGTTGTGGTTTGATTGATTCACAGTGCCAGTGCAGATCATTGGATCAACTGAGCAATCATTTTGTAAGAAATATCTCTTTGGAAAACATACACCCACACACACATTTTAAATGAGTTTTGATTGGAGAAAAGGAATTTGATATATATTTTTGAATCAAGCTGCACAGTGGCTTGACATTCGTGTGAATCCAAACTCTTTATGTACCTCATGTATTCTGATTTCGCTCACAAAGTTTTGGCCGTTTGCTTAGCTGAAAAATATGAAAGGATCTGGATTAAAAAAGGGTTAACCATCTTAATGGCATATATGTATTACATAAGCTTAAGTATTTTGAGAACAGATTTATTTCTCTCCTTATGGCTTATAAAGTTATCAATGGAATTTTTTACATAGGATGACTTTATCAGCAATGTCTCCCTCTCAATCATCTTCAGTGTTATATTTTATTCTAAGCATTGTCATTCTAATTTTTTTTTTTTTTTTTTTTTGCATTAAAGTCAATCTCAGTTTTATTCACCATCAATTTGCAATTTTTAGATAATGGCACCTGGACCCAGCTATGGCTGATAACTGATTTTTATGAGAAGAGCTCATTGTTTGACTACCTTAACCGTACAACTGTTACTGTGGTTGGCATGATCAAATTGGCCCACAGCTCGGCTTGTGGCATGGCCCATCTACACATTGAAATTCTTGGAGCCCAGGGTATGTATTTCATGCAATGGTACGCATGCTTTGTCTTTGACAACTTCAGGCTGACTCTCATCTGATTATTTATCTTTGGCCTCAAAACTTGATCTAATGTGTCAGAATTTAGAGTTTTAAATTTGATGCATCCAGTTCTAATAATTTCATAGGGTTTTTGCTCTCAAGAAGTTTCAGAAAAAATATTCTGCAAGTATTAACAGATTTGAACTTGGCAAGAGTGAAGTGCAGCTTCTGTACATGAATGTTTAAGACTTAAAACACAGTTGTTAAAGGCGTTGTGGTTCAAACATCTCATTTACACTTTGCCAAGAGAATTTTAAATGAAATATCCATTATTGATACAATACCCAATAAGGTGACCTGATGCATTTTTATCAAACAAGCATTTAAAAAGATGAAACCTCAGACTTGTAGACTAGCATCCTGAAACCTAATGATGTGGCCATGACTTTCCTCTTAAAAGCAAGAAAGGTGGTCCACTTCTAAAAAGTCTTGCAACCAGTCTTATGATTTAAATCAGGAAAACATCTTTTGAAAGTATTTTAGCTCCTCTCTGCATCACTCATAAGGACTGCATGTGGTGTGTTTGTTTTGGGTCATACTATGCTTTTTTTCTGTTTTGTTTTTTTTTTTGGTGAATTATATTTTTTTTTCAAAACAATTATTGCCTTCTATCCCTTTTTTCACAGGAAAACCTGCTATTGCCCACAGAGATCTTAAGTCCAAAAACATTCTGGTAAAAAATGATGGAACCTGCTGTATAGCAGATCTAGGTAAGTTATTGAAATTTCCGAACATGAAAAGTTATGAAATCATGTGTCTGCTATCTGCTGTTAGAATAGATGAGATAGAGACTTTTAAGACTTAGAGCACCAGTTTGAGAACCGCAGTTTTCGGTCAGTTTTCAAACTTTATCTTCCCCAAATGCTTTGATAGTAGCAATGTTAAGCATGTTCTGAATAACAATTGCTGTTTGTGCTACAGGAGATTTTGCTTTATTTAGTGACAAAGAGATGTGTAAACAAAGGTTGTTTTTTTTTTGTACGAATTTCCCGCCATACTGGTAAATTGTAATAAGTCAAAGAAGAAGCTGCAAAATCTGTTACCCTTAATTGCACCATTGCCCAACTTAGTGGTTAAATATTCAAGGAAGTAAAGAATAATTTAAAATTTTAGAATAGAACATTTTGATGAAAAAGAGAAAATAAATAAATCGGACAAGAAGCATCTGAAAAATTTTGCCAATCCATAGAATTACGCTTTCAAATGTTGTAATTTCTCTTTAGTTTGATAGTCTCTTGCCATACCTCAGTAGGATGCACAAGATTTATAAGAAGAAGAAAAAAGATCTATAAAACCTTACAAAATCCCAAGCTACATTCTTAAGTTACAGTAACAAAGCATATAGAGTGTGAATAGATTGCTAAATCATTTGAGTTTGTTCTACATTAGGCTTGGCTGTGAGGCACGACTCTAGGTTGGACAAGGTGGACATTTTGCCGACTGATCGTGTAGGGACCAAGCGTTACATGGCTCCTGAGCTCCTCGATGAAACGTTGAATATGGAACACTTTGAGTCCTTCAAGCGTGCAGATGTGTACGCTTTTGGTTTGGTGCTTTGGGAGATTGCTCGCCGCTGTTCCATCGGAGGTTTGTCTTCTCAAATTTCCTTTTAATGTTTGTCTGAAAGCGATTATAAGATTGCCTTATTCTCTTCGGATTCAACGATGGGACCTTCTTCAGGTTGCCAAAATTCATTCTGATTTTGCTCACTCAAGTGACGAGCAACAATTGTAGGTTAGAAAAGGAAATATCAAAATATTGTACATCATCAGGAGAGGGGGTGTGATACTCCTGTGGGTGTCGGTGGAATCCTGCAGAAATAATATAGTTTTGCTCTTAAACAATTTCTGGAATGTCCCCTCATCTTCAAAGACTGAATGAAGATAATTTATATCATAGATTTTCTTGTTGGAAAGGGAATAGCATTAACCAAATATAGATGTGGTCATTTATGCAGGCGGTTTCAGTGTTTTTGGTAAAAATAATTTATTGTTCTGGCGTGTCTAGAACCATTTCCTCACAAGTAATGAAATATTCTGAATTTTGATTGACAAAGATATCTACATAAGGCAAACCATGAGATGTGTTGACAAAAATGTCTTCCAAATTTTTTCAGAATTTCTATCAAACAGACATGTATTTCAGTTGGTGAAGTGATAAAGAATTTCCACACCTCTAAAACTGCTTTATATTGAATGAATTTGTCCATATGAGTGGAGGGGGAAAAAAAGATTAAAGGGGCCAAAAATCTTTGAAATCTTATGGATTTTGTAAGTAAATTGCTCTTATATGACAATCCTTCCAGTGTTTACGATTTTCAACTTTACTTCACAAAGTATTCTTCAAAAATTTTATTGCACAATTTTTTTCAACAATATCTTCCTAATTTTCAGGAATCTTTGAAGAATATCAGCTACCTTATCATGATATGGTCCCTTCTGACCCTTCTTTAGAGGAGATGAGAAGGGTGGCGTGTGTAGAAAAACAGAGACCAGCTATTCCAAACCGATGGCAGAATGTAGAGGTGAGGGAAAGAAATTATGTTGAAATTTGAATATTTTTTTTAAATGTCACACAGATGTCAGATGTACAGATAAAACAAATGATTCCATGGCCTTAAAGTTTTCTTTTTATATGAAATATGTCCTCAGTAACCTTCTGAAAAGTTAAAAGTACATCTATTAGATCAACTATTCAATCAGATGCCTCACTCTTTACCGAAAGCTGTCATGACCTTCCATCCTCATTGCTTCTAGTGGATCTGCCACTTTTCCTACATTTAGCCATTTTGTAAGTCCATCCAACATTCCATCTTGGTGTTTTTGCCCTACAGCATTTTCCTTGGATCATTCAAAGATGTTCTAGTCTCTCTTTTCTCATCCCATGGCTGAAAAAATGTTTTATTTGATTGTTTCAAGAAAACTTCAGTTTCAGTTTTGCTTGTGCCTGATTTGATTAAGCTGCCTCTCAAATATTTGAATTTTGCTCATTTTGTCACCTTTTTTGATATTATAATTTTTTTTTGGTTTGGTTTTTTTCTCCAGGCCCTTCGTGTGATAGCCAGAGTTATGAAAGAGTGCTGGTATGCCAATGCTGCTGCGAGACTGACTGCCTTGCGCATTCGCAAAACTCTCGCTTCGCTGTTGGAACAAGAGGAAGTGAGGAGGGTTTAGGGAAAACAAAAAGTGAACGTGATACTTTGTTGGAACAAAAATGCCAGGCTACTCATACATGAATTCTTTATTGCATTAAACTCGGTTGACAAATCTTCATGATAGATAAACTCAAAACAGATAAGTATTAACGATGTTTATTTAAAAGAAGGCTTGTCAATGCTGAACAGAACTTTTTTTCCTAGCCTGTAATTAAAAGGTGATCATTCATAATTGTTTCTTATTATTATTATTATTATTATTTCCAGCTGAATTCTTTTGCATAACATCAGCAGCCTCAAAATTTTTGTTCTAAAATGGTCTTCATTAGTCCAAAGCAAACTGATTATGCTTGGAAGAAAGAAGATTGATCTGTACCTTTTACTGCCTGGCTTTGAAGCCGGCACCAGACCTTGGGTAGAGTCGTTACCTCTTAAGTCCCACTATATATCGTTGATCACTTTAGACACAAGCTCTATCTGGATAGATATGGCTTAAACCAAAATCATACTTTCTGTTAAGATAGAAAAGTTGTTTAGTGGGTTTTTTTTTTTTTAAAGTGTGTTGTAATATTAACTAAAGTGAAAAAGATGACATTCTTCGTGAAAGTTACATTTCACTGTCATACTGAGTTGTGAATCAAATTAATTATGAATCACAGAATTCTATAGATGAACAGGCTATTTATTTACCTCTGTCAAAGATATGAATTTCAAACTTTCCCTCAAATATCTCTTAAATTTTCATCTGTAGTATTGTGTGATCACAACATCATTGCGGAATATATCATATAGTTCCTTTCACAATATTTTTTTCATATCACTCAATTCAAATGTGAATTCCTTTTCCTACCATATTCTTCCCAGGTGAGGAAAATGGAAAAAATCATAGGATTTCAAATTCATTGTTATTCTTCGTTTCGTCAGAGGAGCCAGCATGGCTTTGATTGTTTGTATTTTGTTTTTTTCCTTTGTATTAACTTTCATTGGTGCTATTCTGACTGAGCAAAGCGGCATGTTTCGAAGCAAGTTTCACTGTGTAGAAGAAATAAATCTACTATCTTCATTCAGACTTGAAAGTAAGGACTGTCGCCATTGAGAAATGTCTCTCACTGCGCTCTTCAATTGGTGGCTGGTACATCAGTGTGTGCTAAAGTTATTTTTTTTTCCTCCCTCTGTCTAAAGTATGTCAGGAAAACTTTTTGGGTTTTGCTTAAGGGTTGAAATTTTGAAATTCTTGAAAAATTAAAAAAATCAAAGGTGAGATATATATATATATTTTAGCCGCTTCAGGAAAGATGTATTGATGATTAACAGTTAGCCAGTTGGTAACTATCATTTAGTTCGAAAACTTGCCATTGTTCATCTTTTTCATCCATCCTCTGTAACAATGGGTTTTTTTTACTTAATAATTTTTTTACTTGATCATCTCTACAATTTTCACTCTTGATCATGAAAATTAACTGGGAATATGTATGCTTTTCATTTGCCTGTGATTCTAGGTATGCCCCATTTAGTTAGGTCAGTAATTTTTAATTTGCATCATCTAATCTTTAACCACTTGAATAGCAAGCTTGTAAGAATGAGTTGGATATTGAAAAATGTGATAAAGAATTTGTAATTGAATTTTTTTTATATATAATTTCAGTAATTTTTCTCTCAGTATGAGTGTTTTCCAATTTTACCAATGACTGTAAATTTAGTTAACTTTACGTGAAATCTCCGAAGCAATTAAAAACTGTAAAATACTGTAAAAAAAAATTAGGAGGAGGAAGTGAAAATATTCTGAGATTCAATTATTTCTTCAGTTTCAAATGTATGATTAACAATTTCTGCTTTAAGCCAAAATGTGTAATAATATCAGATTTTAAACAGTAAATGGTGCAGTTTTACACTGGATTCACCATCCTCTTTAAAGATTTCGGGATTGATCAGCATGATTGAAATGAAGTGCATCATGTATTATATGAAATTTCCAATATGTATCAGATGTTTATGAATTGCCAGGCCGTTGTTCATTGTGTACAGCAGCAAAATGAGTAGATTTTTAACGTTTTTTATTCATGAACAGTGAATCAAATTTCTTTTGTCACATCAGGATCTTATCTTTATTTACAAAAAAAAAAAAATGTGCATATTTTGAATTCTTAATCTTCTGTTTTTTAACATAAAATCAATTTTAGTCTCTTCATTTTGAGGTGTTTTTTTTTTTAATTTTGAGAGGAAATAGTTCAATGTTTCTCTCAGGGATAGAGTAATAGATGTATGATGCTCTAAGGAAATGCTTGTTGTTCTCAGTGTGGAAAATTGTTTTTGTATGTTGGCTACATGCAAAGGATTGAGCACACTCATTCATTTTTACCTTGAATTTAAAGTTTTATCATAAAATTGACTCTATAAATATTTGAGAGATCAAGTCTAGGGATAGCTGTGGAGTAATTGCTGACATTTTGTAAAAATATTTTCATGTATGTTTCCTTAATTTTGCGAATCAGTCGTATTTTAGTTGAATTTTCATTTTAGGTTCTCTCAATTTTTATTGAAAGTGAACAATGAAAGATAGCAGAATTGAAGTAGGTGATCATGGAAACTTTATAAAACTCTAGCATTGTTCTTGCCTTGTTAATGACTTACTACAGAAAAGAATTTTTTGACTCCATGCCAAAGTTATGGCTCTGTCATTTCTGAAATCTACTGCGGGGTTTGCATAGATGTAGAGAAAGATTCAGAGCTTTGCTTGAGTTTCTTTTAGTGAAGTGTAAAGGTTCTAGTTGGAGATGTAGCTCATGACTGTTTTTTTGGTTCGATAGAACTTTTCAAATCCTAGCTTAGTGGTCCACAATAGCTTGTTGAAATGATTGAAAGATGTTTAAGTGGTTGTTGGTAGCAGCCGACAGAGTCTATCCAAATTTTGACTTTAACTTAAAAGGCTTCTTGCTTGGAGGCAGGTTTTAGTTAGTGATAAATTTAAATATCACAGTTCAGAAGTTATATCCATGTAGATCCTTTTTCTTTTTGTATTGTCCATCGCACCTGTATGTATAACTAGAGATTGAGCAGCTAGTTTACGTAAAATTCAGTTTTTAGAAAATGGTACCTGGATATGATAGGTGCTTGAATTTACTAGTACCACATATGCAAAAACATATTTTTTTTTTCCTTTTGGTAAAATATGAGGTTGTGGGCTTATTTGGCTTTTAGAGGGGGAGAACTTATTTGCATGCTTGCCTCCCCCTTGGGTCAAATATCTAAATAGGGCTAAAACCTTCCAGACCTCAGCTTTTACTTTGTCAGGGCACTGAGCTTTATCGCACAATAACTACCTTCAAGATTAGGTCTACTCAGTCCATCAATGTTTTTGAGATTAAAAAAAAAGTAGAACTGCTTTTAATGTTATACTTGAGTTTTACTGAAATATTTAAAGAATTTGATATTCCACAAAAGTTTGTGAAGGGAACTTGTATTTACAACTCTGGACTCATTAGAAGAATCCAGATTATCAAAAGTGTAATAGCAGCAAACAAGTCATTAGCACAAATTTAAGGATAGGCAAAATAAAATTTAAAAAGAAACAAACAACAAACAGAAGGATTTATCATTGAATTGAATGAGTCGAATTTGCCTTTAAAGATGGTTCTAATAAGTTGGATGTTAGAAATTTGAATTGAATGAAAAAAAAAAAGAAACAATTTTTTTTAGTCTTTTAGACGCCACCTTAAGTCTGTAAAAAATTTTTTTCAAAGAATTGTCTGTTATAAATTTATGCAATTTTCATCACTAGAAGTAAAAAGTTCCCAACTTGCTCTGTTTTGACAACCACCACCGCCCAGTGTAAAATCTTCAATATCAAACTACTTTGGATTGATTGCTAGGCATATTTCTTATCTTTTTGCTGCAAGAGAAAGACCACTATACATAAAGAAATTTATTACTATTTTTTTTTTCTTTTAAACTAGCATGTTCAACTGAATGTGCTTTACAGTATAATGTGAGAACTTATTTACATTGTTTACTGTTTGGGCATTGGATGTCTTGTTACCTCTTTTTCTGCAAATATTGCCTTTGACATTCAGGGTTATGTATTCACACACTTTCAACCATTGTGTGTATTACTGTTTTTTTTGTTTGTTTTTTTTCTGTTAGAGTGAGTCTTCAATCAGAAATAGCTTCTTAGGTTTTGTTCAATCTTTGATCTAGTACTATACTCATCTTATTCTGCACTGTTTTTAAGGGCATGTTTTTTTAAACAGTTGGTGTGAGCCAGCTCTTAAAAGCAATTGTTTTTCTTTCGATTGTTAAACAAAATATGTGTATATAATATAGTTTTTTGTTGTTGTTTTTTAATAAAAGGCTAAGTTATAAACTAGAATGCAAATAGCTCTGACCCTATCTTGATATTTTCATTCAGGCTAATGTGTGATTATTTTTTTTATTTCCAGTAGCTTTAGCCTTTTAAATCCAGGAATTCAAAAAGTGATAAATGAGCAAATCTAAAAACAGGCCAGTGCTTCATGTTTTTATTTGCTACTGAGTAAAAAAAATTTTAAGGACCAAAATTTTAGTTGTATGTTCTATAACTTCTTGTGGGTGGGGTTTACGCAAAAAGGTTGCATGAGTTATGTGAAACTAATCTTTATCATATAACATATTGCTTATGCCCTACATGAGATTATAAGTGTTATGTTTATACACGGAGCATTCTGAAATTTGTATGTGTGTGTATGTTTGATACATCCCACCAATCTATTTCCATTGTCTACATTCTTCTATTTTATGTTCTTTTTCGTTCTTCTATTTTTATGGTTCTCACTTTTCATTGTTTTTATTGATTTTCTTATTTCTCCAGGGAAAGCCTGACAATTAAAAAACAAAATACAAAGAAAAACTCTTAACTTTTTTCAAGTCCCATACGAAGTAAAGCTCTGAGAGCTTTTTTTTGTTTTTACTTATGCTGACTCTGAAATACTTATAACTTGGTCCTCAGCTATGATTGAGCTTGCTGTAAACCAAAAACTTAATTAGCATTTTCCAGTCCTTATGACTTATTGTTTTTTTTTTCTGTAGATTTTTAGACATGAGTCGACTTGCTGACTTTTTTTTTTTTTTTTGTTCCTATGAAACTATTCAGTCATTTCATCCCCCTTGCACTTGACTCCCTCTCCAAAAGCATCCTTTCTCTCATTCTGAGCTCGAATCTCCCAGTATCCCTAACTCCTCCACCGCATTTTGAGAGAGAGGAAGAGCAATGTAAACAGACTGTTTGTTCAGAATTGTATATACGCCCATGCCATTTTTTGTCTTTCATCTGTTTGACATATATAATGTCCACGCCTAAATGCCTGCTTGTCTGCCTGTTGGTTTTTTGTTGTTTTTTTTTAATCTTGTGCTCCTTTTCATTTTTCATTCTACTTATGTATTGTGGTAAGACCTCATTTTAATTGTAGTGAACTGGTCATGATAAATTTTGTCAAAATGTGATTCTTTTTTGCTGAATAGCAGTAAATTTTATAGAGTTGGAAGAAGGTACATAAATGTGCAACTAATTGCATGTTACAATCGAATGTAACGATTTTTATTTGGAATAATCACTACTATGAATTTGGCAGTAATTCTTTTTATTTGATTGGGATTTTGAGATTATCTTTAACAGATGAGCAAAAACAGGAACAAAAAAAAAAAGGAAAAGAAAAAATTGTTGAAGTGATTTTTATTTAAAGTCGAGGGAATGGCTAGTGTACAGGTTGTGAAGTAAGAGGGAATTGAACAGATTTTTCTTATCAATTTCGCAATAATTTAGGAAAGGAAAGATTTAGCAACTTTTCCATGGTGAACCCTGTAACGAAAGTGTCTAAGTGCTTGATAGTTTTAGAAGGAAGTGATTTAATTAGCCACATAGCGCATAAGTTTGCCCCTGGTATACCATACATGTACTGTTGTCTTGATCTGATCACCTTCGACTCAAAGGGTTTCCCTGATGATTTCTGAGCCGAAGGTTCAGAGGAAAGCAGATGGGAAATTCATTTTACTTGACTTTAAATCAAGAATATTTGGGATGGAAAATACATACCTAGAATTTACAAAAATTTTCAAGAGAACTTGTATTAGTTAATGCTTAACGAGGTTCTAAAAAATGTTGAGTTTTCCTGCACATGCAAAAACAAATTCCTAAAACATTTCCATTAGTGAACCTGATGCTTCATGTTTCATTTACTGGTTCTTTTTTCTACTGTAGCGCTTGCTTTTTAGAAGTAGATATCAAAGTAGAGACTTCATTTTTAGGCACTATTTGCGACCTCAATTGAGAAAACCAAACTCAAGTAAAGAAATCTTAGTAGGCATACATGCATCCTCAAGAAGAAGAGAAACAAATAAATGTTTAAGAGAAATCTAAATGCTCATGTTATTAACTTTTAACTCCTTCGGGACAAAGGTATTTTCAATTGCCATGAAGGGGCTTATTCTGGTTTGAATAGTGGTATGATTATACATTTTCAACATTACTGAATAAAATTGTGAAATCGGATTTTAAATTGCTTTGCATTTAGTACCTCTTTTACACAGTATAAAAAAAAAAATTACTATGTATGTCTATTCGTCATGGGTAACGAAGAAATAGGCGGATTTGAGACTGTTCAATGTATGTGGGCTAGGCATCTTGTTACGAAAAATCAGATGTACTGCGTACATTAAATGTCATGAAAAAAAAAAAAGCTTTGCACACTTGATTTCTTGTAACTGGAGCTGGGTTTTCTCAATTGATGGCGTTTTTATTTAAGCTTAGTCAGCTATTTATCAATCCCACTTTTTTTTTCTTTTTTAAGAATTGCCGTGTTGACATATTGAGTAAGTTTTTGAGTTACAACGTACCTGTATGACATTTTGTGGAAACTGCTTCCTCATGATATTTTTTATATTTGGTGTTTTATTTCATGTAAATGTTGTTACTTTCATGTATATATAAATATAGATATATCATCAGAAGCCAGGTAAAGCATTGTACAGTAAAAAATAAAGGAGAAAAACAAAACTTGCTGGTATTTTATGATTTCAGAATTTTTTTTTTATTCTGTCTGTCATTTTGTTATGTTAATAGCATATATCGCGGCACAGGAATACTACAGTTGCAAGCCTGTAAATCTTAGATTTAGACTAACCACTACCATATCAATGTGTGGTGACAAGTAGAATAGAAAATGAAAACTTCATGATCAGAATAAACTAATTGGAGAAACCTAAACTGAGAATGAGGTAGCTTCAAGTTATAGGATTTCATGTAAAACACAAATGTATATATATATATAATTATATATAAAAATAAATATAGAAGATCTTACCTTTAATGAAAATCTTACCTTACTTGAAACACAAGTGTAGTATGCATGGAAATTTAAGGTAAGATCTATATTTATGTATTGCTCCCACAGTTCAGCACTCTCATCAATTATTCCACCTTATCTTCAAACTATATATATATATATATATATATATATATATATATATATATATATACACACACACACACACACATGTATATGTATATAAAATGGATGCTCTTACTGTTTTTGTAAAGAATGTTGAGCATTTATTTTCACACAGCTCTCCAAATAGCTTCTTTTAAAAATAGCAAATGTAGAAATTCGGCTTATGATTTTAAAGCTTCAAATGCATCGTCAAGTATTTCTTTGTAGAGATTTTTTTAACCAAGTACTAAAATAAATCATTGTAAAGAAGAAAGAAAGGCGAAATGAAAATGAGGAGAGATGAGAAATGATGTGTCAAGACAAGCCAGCCTGAAGATGAAAAGAGATACGTGTAAATCCTTACTTGCAAATATTGATAAACTGGACTTGAACATGGCTTTTACAAGAAGCATAAAAATCATTTTAAAATATCATAAATATAAAACTGCTTACAGATGATACCATTACTATTATTATTATTATTATTAACAACATCATTGTTATTACTATTATTATTACTGTCATTATTTTGCTAGGACGGCCTCTGACTCGCCCAAAAACATTTACTCAGATATTATACATAAACAGAATATTTCAATATCTTTTTACCTAATCATACGCTTTTGTCACATCAATTGTGAATTGCTTATAGATCTTTCTTACGAACTTACCACAGACTTAAAAGTTATCGACAGAAGGGAGGACTATTTAAAAAAGTTTTTGCCGAGTTAGAAAACATATTTTGGCATGATGGGGTAGTGAGTAGTGTTTCTGTCAGGTCTGTAACTGTAAGTCGTTGCAACATACATTTTTTTTTTAAACGGGAGGACGAATAGAGGCATCTCCTCCATAGCAGACAGATTCTAAGCAACTAAAGGTGTTGACACGTTTTCACCGGCTACGAATAGGCAGGCTGGATCCGCATCACGGCTGTCAATGACGTAAGTGTAGAATCACGGGAACCCTTCCTTAGTACCACTGGTCAGTCTGTGGTCAGCTCTCGGACTCTGGACAGTCCGGTTCCCCTAAGCAAACTTCACCCACACGGCCAAGACGTCCGCCTCCTGCCCGAGGTCGAACGTTTCTGAAACAAAACAAATTATAGGAGGTCAGCTAGTTTTATACTGTTCTAAATCCGTTCAAAAATCCTTTTAAAAGGCTTATTAGTTAGGCCTACTAAAAGTATTATAACACGGCTCTGAAGTCCCACAGGAAAAAGTACCTAAAGGTGATGCAAAAATATCATGCAGCTCTTTACTTTCACATAAAATATGACGGGTGAAATGTTCTGTTAGAGCTCGGCGTTTTTGTTTTGTTTTTGTTTTTCTTGGGAGGGGGTGGAGGAAGGGGGTAGACCTATAAGACGTGATCTGGATCTAGTAAAATTGGGTTCTTAGACTCTACACCTGAAACTAATTAAAAAAAAAAAAAAAAGACTTTATTTCGACAATTCAAACAGTCATTTTTTCAAGTCAGGTAACTCTCGATGAATTTTATCAGGGTTATTATAATTATCTCCAATAAACATACCGCAGGTTATTTTGTATCAGATGAATCAGTTGTTGTTGTTGTTGTGGTTGTTGTTGTTGTTGTTGTTGTTGTTGTTGTTGTTGTTGTTGTTGTTGTTGTTGCTATCATAATAGGAGGAGGGTGTCGGAGGAACGCCTAAAGTTTTTTTTTATTTTTCGTTCTGCTCTCAGATCATTCCAACTTTACAACACACAAAATCTCCCTGTTTTTGTTTTTTTGCGAGGAAAAACTCAAGAAAAATGGCAGTGTCTCACCGCCAGGAGCACACCCTCCACAAGCCAGACGACATTCAATCTCCATGAAGCTCGGGTTGTTAGCACACTCTCCATAGTTAGCCCAGTGTTGACACACAGGTGTGTCGCCGTATGTGTTAGTGCACGCTGCATCAGGGTCAGTGTGGTTTCACACACCGTAGAGAAACAAAAAAAAAAAAAAAAAAAAAAAAAAACACATCAGTCAAAAGTTTTCATAATACTAAATGAGAATTTAAAAAAATTTAGAGTCAGAACGACTTCCCAAATTCCTGTATTTAAATGCTCCACTAACCACGGTCGTGATAGAGACACCATACACCACTACTACTACTACTACTACTACTACTACTACTACTACTACTACTACTACTACTACTACTACTACTACTACTACTACTACTACTACTACTACTACTACTACTACTACTACTACTACTACTACTACTACTACTACTACTACTATTAATAATAATAATAATAATGCTATTGCTACCATCACTACTACTATTACTACTACTACTACTACTACTACTACTACTACTACTACTACTACTACTACTACTACTACTACTACTACTACTACTACTACTACTACTATTAATAATAATAATAATGCTATTGCTACCATCACTACTACTACTACTACTACTACTACTACTACTACTACTACTACTACTACTACTACTACTACTACTACTACTACTACTGCTACTGCTACTGCTACTGCTACTGCTACTGCTACTGCTACTGCTACTGCTACTACTACTACTACTACTACTACTACTACTACTACTACTACTACTACTACTACTACTACTACTACTTTTCTTTTTAAGACGTTAAATACACTTTTATAACCATATGTTGGTATTTTTTTGGTTCGGCAAAGAAAGGCTAAAAGAAGACCATTATAAATAAATCGAGTCTCACAGTTAGGAGAACAAAGTCCACAAGCCAGCCGACATTGAACCTCCATGAAGCCCGGGTTAGCGCTACATTCTCCTCTGCTGGCCCAATAATCACATATAGGCGTCTCACCAAATCGGTTTCTGCAGCCTGACATGCAGTGAGGTAGAGGGCGGGGGGTGGGTGTTTTTTTTTTTTTTTTTTTTTTTTTTTGGGGGGGGGGAGGGTTACAGACCAGGAAGGAGATAAAAACAAAGTACATGTAATCACATTCATAGTGGTTATTATTGAACTGCTTTGTTTTTGTTTTTTTTTAATGACACCCCCCCACCCCCCCCCCCTTATTTCCCTATTACCTCCCCCTCCCCCCCAAAAAAAAAAAAAAAAAAAAGAAAAAAAAAGTTTAGTAATAAAAATGACAAGAAAAAAAAACCACAAAGAATTCTTAAATTTATATATTAATTTAAGTGAAACACTCAACATAAAAAAGCTAGCCAGTTTTGCACTTTGCTACACTACGTAAAGATCCTTTCAAACGATTAAAGAAGGCTCTTATTCCCATAAACATTGGCAAAGATGTGTCTAAAGGTGCACTCCCTCACCCAGAAGTACGTAGTTGCTTACGGTAATGAATTTTTTTTTAAATGACCGATAAATAGATTTGGATTTTTTTTTTAATAATAAAACTTGCTAATATTTTTTTTAATTATTTACTGACATCGAATGTGCCGCTATCCTTTTTCTTTTCTTTTATTTTTTTACAGTGTAATTCAAACATGAGAAGAAGAAAAAAAATCTGTCATAGAAATACGGTATCAAAGATATTGACCCTCTAATGACGATAAAGATATATTAAGATAGTTTTAAAGACTGTTCCAAATGGTGTTAAAAGGAACTAGATCTTGAGTAATCTACTACATGTATTGGCAAATACGAAATTTCGTTTGCCTAAAACTCAAGATCTACCGAACCAATAACTACCAAACTGCGCATGGCGTTTTCAATGATAACAAAGATGATTTTTGTTCTGTCATGACTTTGATTAAATGTTGTTGTAATTTTATCAAAAAACTATTGTTTCGTCAACGTTTGTATTAACTTGGATTGCAATTTTAAAACCGGTCGCCATTATCGTTGGTCAAAAAGAAAGTGGAAATCGGAAGTCGAATAAAAGCGAACACAAATAACAGGTTTAAATTGAAAAAGGAAACAAAAAGAGAAAGTTGTTATCTTTATTATTTAATTTTTCATGATTTAAAAAAAAATTGTACTATAGATGCATGTTCGCCAACGCTTAGATCTAGACTAGATCTACCGGTATCGTCGGAAGAATCACTAGATCTAGAGCATTGCTGCTCTGGATCTTCATCTGAAAGATCTTTTTCAGACTTTTTCAGAAACTGAAACGTCTTGGAAAGTTTCGGAAAAAAGTTTTATTTGCTCAACTCCGGTATGTGTGCATGGAGCCTCAGTAGAAGACATTGTTCAAAGGACATTTGTTATTCATTTTCCAAAGGATTCAAGCCTACTGCTTGAATAAGTTGGTAAGTACAATTCTTTATTGTTTTTTTTTTTAATTTTTTTTTTTTTACCGTCAAGAAGGCTGCGTGCCAGGAGTTTGCATTGTGTGTGTGTGTGTGTTAGTGCAAGTGAAAATTAAGAAGAAATAGAAGAAGAAGAGTTTTTTGTGTTAGTGGTATGGTCCATAGTGGTAAATTTATCTACTGTTACTGTTTGTAGTAGTAAGTGCGAATACATTTTTTTGTTGTTACTTTTCATGCTTTTTTTTTATGTGTGGTGTCGTCGGGAGTCATTGCCAGAATTTTGTTGTATGTAATAAAGAAAAACAAGTTGTTCTCCACACCTCGCCGATTACCCTCTCTATCTCCCTCACTCTCTGTCTGTCTGTGCCCCCCCCCCCCCCCCCCCCCCTCTCTCTCTCTCTCTCTCTCTCTCTCTCTCTCTCTCTCTCTCTCTCTCTCTCTCTCTCTCTCTCTCTCTCTCTCTCTCTCTCTGATATGGGTACTGCAATCTTTGTTTCGTGCAAATCCAAACAAAAAAAAATCACAAAACAGAATTAAAAATGAAAGATAAAAAAAAACAAAACCCAAAAAATTAATTAATAAACAAAACCAAAGTAAACCTGGCAGGATGCATTTTTTCCCAATTCCGGTTGTACTGAAAA
The DNA here is from genome assembly GCA_033675545.1 of Elysia crispata. Classification (NCBI taxonomy): domain Eukaryota; kingdom Metazoa; phylum Mollusca; class Gastropoda; family Plakobranchidae; genus Elysia; species Elysia crispata. Next base: position 308,966 of record JAWDGP010001626.1, read on the forward strand.
TATCTTTAATTTTAATTTGGATGTTTCATTCCGGCACAAGGGCCAACATTGTGGGTGCTTGCATAAAACGTTCACATTTATGGTTAGTTACCAAAGTACTTCACCTTACAACAAACATGCGAGTTTTAATTCATGGTGCCACAAAGGCAGCATCATTTTCTTGAAAGTTGCTACAAGTTGGCAACAGTACATTTCCAATTGTCATGGAACCAAACTTTATTTCTCTTGGTGATCTGGGCATTGTTGTTGAATCGCTGTCATCACTAACTGGTGCTGTCTTTTCCGACTTTCAGAATAAGTCAAAAAACGGTCAGTGGTTGTCGGAGCGAGTTATTTTGACTCCTCTAAACGAGCCAACAAATGCAGTAAACAAACAACTAGCTAATCGTGTCCTCTAAACGTATTTCACATACACATCTGTGAACACCACTGCCACTGATGAGGATGCTTTGCAACTACCAACAGAATTTCTGGATTCGATTGAATTGTCTGGACTACCACCTCATGTGCTCAATCTTAAAGTCGGCATACCTGTCATGATTTTAAGGTCACAGTTGATTAATGGAATAAGATGCATGGTTTCAAAACTTCACAAGAATGTGGTAGAGGTCACCATTGCAACAGGATTGTTTGAGAGTGAAAAACACTGCATCTCCCTCGAATCAGTCTTCGACCATCGGACTCTGTCCATCCTTTTACATTTCAACGTCGCCATTTTCCTTAAGGACCATGTTTTTTCATGACAATAAATAAATCACAAGGACAGACTCTGGATACTGTTGGATTGGGTTTGCGACAACCAGTCTTTTCACATGGAATGGTTATGCTGCGCTGTCACGTACTGGTAACAAATCATCCAATGTTATGCTTGCTCCTGGTGGCCAGTCCAAGAACATTGTTTACACCGGAGTGTTATAAATATGGTGCCACATTTTAGTTATCAGTCAGCAGTTCATTTCCTGCCAAATTATATTTATATATCCTTGATGACTTCATGACTTCATCATGCCTTGAAATTTCATTCATCTGTAACAATATTATATTTTTTAGCAACCACATGATTCTATCACTTTTCAATCAGAATTGCTTCAGAAGTGGCTGTGCTCATGATAAATATGGTCATGTTGGATATCGAGGTATTGTTCTTATGCAGAGAGGCATAAGTCGGATTCCTGAACTCATCGTGCATATTGTGGGCAAATAATGGTTCAATCTCAATTACTTAGATATCAAATCATTTTGAATTAAGCATGGCAGCCTGTCACATTATTTCCGATTTATTACCACGCTCCGTTCATTACACAGGTAATTATGCTTGTTCTATATAATTTGCGCAGTGTTGGTTGGGAATAAGCAAAACAATGTAATAGTCCCAGCACCGGTTGGGAATAGTTTTGCGCAGTGTTGGTTGGGCATAAGCAGATGTAATACTCCAACCGGGAACAGTTTTGCGCAGTGTTGGTTGGGCATAAGCAGATGTAATACTCCAATCGGGAATAGTTTTGCGCAGTGTTGGTTGGGAATAAACAAATGTGATATTCCCAAACGGGAATAGTTTTGCGCAGAGTTGGTTGGGAATAAGCAAATGTGATATTTCCAAACGGGAATAGTTTTGCGCAGTGTTGGTTGGGAATAAGCAAATCTACTAATCGCAACACCGGACCGGTTTGGGAATAAACGTTTCGATTTTTCTAAATCTCGCCAATTTTAAAAGAACCCAGGCTGCTCTTACCTTGTTCTATCGATAAGGTGCCCCTACCAGTGCCTGGTGCGAACAGAATGACTGGATAGGAGCTCAGGTCTCGCACAACCCACATAGTGTTTGAGTTACACGAGTCACCGGTGCTCTCAATTATCGTTGTGTAGAAAAACTCGTTGATGCAGTACTCGAAGTTTTCCCAAACGAGAAACCGGCGACATGTCGAGACAGTGCTCGAGCAGATGCTGAGGAACGGAGGGAAGAGTTGAGCACATCAGTCAGAAATAATTGGAAAATCTATAAAAGATATACATAATATATAATTATATATATATATATATTTGGAAATATGAAAAGGGAAAAAAGCTGCTGCTGCTTCTACTACTACTACTACTACTACTACTACTACTACAGTAGAACATGACTACAGCGGGATTTTTCGTTCCAGAAGAAAAATCCCGCTATAGGCATGGTCCCGCTGTAGGGAAACAAAGGGAGTTTACCGAAAATTAAAAATAAACATGCAAAATTATCTCCCTTGTCCATTAAAAGTAAATGAACATGACCCCTAAGCCTAGACTTGACCTTTTTGGTTTACTTTGAGTGCCTCTCACTCATCACTTAGCCAGCCGCTCCGCGCTGCACGCAGCTGACTGATCAGTTCGAGATCGCCTACACTGGCTACAATTAATAACCAACTCCCTCCCTCACACACGCTTACAGATTATGCCCCATCCCACCCCCCACCTTTACTCCCCTTGACTCAGGTGTGGCCAGCAAAGGCTTGGCTTTGAGCCAGCTGAGATAAGAGAGACTTACTTTAAAAAAAAAGGAAAGAAAGAAAGAAAGAAAACGCTGCTCCTCTTGTTTACACCTGCTCAATCGCCCCCGCTATATATCCATGTTCAGTACTTTTCCTGTCCCGTTTAATCCAAGCAATGGTAATAGAGTTTACATAAGGAAAAAAAAGGGGATCGCTGTGAAGTCCCGCTGTAGGGATGGTCCCGCTGCAGCGGCTGCCGCTATATTCATGTTCTACTGTACTACTACTACTACTACTACTACTACTACTACTACTACTACTACTACTACTACTACTACTACTACTACTACTACTACTGCTGCTGCTGCTACTACTACTACTACTACTACTACTACTACTACTACTACTGCTGCTGCTGCTGCTGCAACTACTCCTATAACTACTCCTACTCCTACTCCTACTACTACTACCACTACTACTACTACTACTACTACTACTACTACTACTACTACTACTACTACTACTACTACTACTACTACTACTACTACTACTACTACTATTACTACTACTACTACTACTATAATAATAATAGTAAGAATGCTACCTTACCCTGCCAATTCTAAAGGCCTCACGTCAGGGTCTGTTTTCAGTGTGGTCCAGCTCGACTGAAGGATGCGACTCTGGGAGAACCAGGACAAGTTGTCGGTGTTGGTACCATCAAAAACTATGTAAGCTACTTCCACCCCGTTCTTGATCAGGGAATACCGCACCTGAGGAAAGAAAGAGCGTATAAATCAATTTCATTCTTGACCACCGAATCTGTCACCTGGGGAAAGAAAGAGCGTATAAATCAATTTCATCCCTGACCACGGAATCTGGGGAAAGAAACAATTATTAATCCAACTGCAATCTTGATCAGGGAATACCGCGCCTGGAGTAAAATCATTTTATACTTCAACTCCGTTCTTGATAAGAGAATATCGCACCACGTGACAGAAACAACTTACAAATCAATTTCATTATTGACCAGGGAATAGGGCACTCTGGAAAAGAAACAATGATTTACTCAACCTTATTTTTTTTTAAATTATTACGCAATACCGTCCCTGGGGAAAGAAACAACTTAGTAAATTATCTTCAACTTCGTTCTTGATCCTGAAATACCGCACAGGAACAACTTATTAGGCAACTCCTCTCTATATGTACTATTCAAGAATAAACTTCCTTAAAGCTTTTTACTGCAGCTGCAATTGAATCATAAGGTCAAAGCAGAAAAAAAAACAAAAAAACAACTATCTGAATAATGAAAATAATGGTGCTAATAAGCAAGCACAAAGCAATCTATAAAATGGACTTGAGCCAAATTGTGTGAAATCGATTGTAAACAAAGTGTGGAACAGAAAATAATGACGAAATAATCATTTAAAAGATCGATTGATTAGCGTGACGTCGCAACCAACCCCTTAAGACCCCCCCCCCCTAGACATACACACATTCCAACCACCACTTTCCGGCCAGTAAATCAGGAACGGTAATAACGACAACAAATGACATTTAGGAGGATAAAACGTTCAAGTTATCTCCCAAATTATGGGTTATTGTGCGTACGACGTCACCACCTCTTGTATGTCGACCCAGTTATCCAATATCCGGCTGCGCAAGTGACGGTCGCACTGAGCGTAGTCCGTCAGACTGAGGCAGGCGTCCGGGAATTCCCCTCCCACAGTATCGTCATGGTGCACTGTGCTGTCTCGCCATGTATCGTACGCTGAAATTCCGACCCTGCCCTGAACCCGAAACACCAGCCTCCAAGGTCCATCTCGCACTGGGACTGAGAAATGATGGAGAAATAATAAATTCATAGTTTTTATTTTGTACGAAATTGGGATAGGTTTCGCAATGAGGAGTGGCGTTAGGTATACACTCGACTCACGATATCAGAAGGTGAAATAATGTGAAAGACACATCGGGAGCGGGGGCTGAGAAATAATTGATAAATAGTTTTTAATTTTTTTTATTTTGTACAAATTTGCGATAGGTTTTAAAAGTAGGAATGGCGCCAGGTATATACTAACTATTACAGAAGGTATAACAATATGAAAGACACATCGAGAGCTTTTCTGTGTTACATTTTGCTTCGCAGGCGTGAGTTCGTAATAATTTTGATAATAATCCTCCTTGTATTTCAAAAACTGTCAAGGGGAAATAAACAGCTATTCAAACTAGCTTAAAAATTTATCTGAAGATGAAATGATTGTGCCACTTTTCCTCCCTTACGCTAATAACTGTGTATGTAATAAATCTAAAGAACTGATTCTTTACTTCCCAAAACAGGAAGATCGTCCGTAGCAAATTATTAATCATTAACGATTTAGGACAATCAGGCTCTTATTAAGAATTATTATGTGCTGTGAGTTTAGCTGACAACTTCTTGTTGATATAAGTTTTGCGGTAGGATCTGAACAGATTAAGCATGGCTTCTATTGTTGTCAGATGGTTTAGAACCAGTGGTGGGATTCCGCTATTTCTCTCTATCCTAGATCAAGAAACCGATGACACTGCACCTTCCCTGCTCTCTACATTCCTATATCTCTAGTCCTCTTTCTTTTTCTTTATCTCTCTTTTTCACTTTGTCTTTCTCTCTTCCTCTCTCTATCTGTCTCAAAGATTCTCTCTCTCTCTCTCTCTCTCTCTCTCTCTCTCTCTCTCTCTCTCTCTCTCTCTCTCTCTCTCTCTCTCTCTCTCTCTCTCCCCCTATATTTTTTTCTCTCTTTGCTCCACTATTTTTCTCAGCCTCCCTCTCTCTGTCTTTTTCTTGATTACTCTCTATATATCTCTCTTCCTCCCTCTCCCGTTGCCTTTCTCTTTCAGATTATAATGATCAACGTATAACATTAACCTACACATCCAAACCGGCAATTATCGCAACAGTTAAGCAACTCACATTTGTAGTGTATGTAACCTAACGTATAATTCGGATCAGTTATCAAGTCCACAGAGTTATCAAACTTGTTCTCTTGTTTAGAGATGGCGCATACGTTGTCCACTGCACTAATTTGGTAGAGGTCACAGTCATCAGTAATGCGGCAGTAAGTAGCACACATAACATTGGACATATCTGTGGACAAAAACAACAACACATAATTATACAGAAGATGTGGGGTTGGTATCATGTTAGACCGTGGCCGTTCTTAAATATAAACAATAGTAGTTTTACAGATGCATTTCTATTTATTCTAGATATAATTATTATTTACGATATTTATTTTTTATTCGATATGTCATAAAAGCGTTTATCAAAACACATTCATGTATCTAGGAAATAGACATATCGATATTACCACTCGATACGTCAAGCAATTCTATGTCTTTTTATCAGCAAGATATTTGTAATATTGATTTTTACCCGATATGTCATATAGCGCTTATCAAAACACATTCATGTAACTATAAAATAGATACATCGATGACACTACTCGATAACTCAAGCAATTCTTATTTATGCAAGAATCCATCATCGCACATGGATTAAATAATCCGTGATAAATTTTAACATAGATTTACTTAACAAAGATTGATTACTTAAATCAACTTTTTCATAATATATGGCGGAAATCCTTGCAATAATTTTGAAGGCGATTTTTATTATTTGTAGAAAAACTGTTTAGAACTACCGTAACAAACACACACGTACTTGGGTTTGATAAGTGGGCCAGGTGCAGAGCGTTGGACGCGACTTTCTGACCTTGTTTGACACTGAACTTTGCCTCGCGGCCTTCAGAGAAGCGGAAAAAGGTCAGGCCCATTGGAACCAGCGCAATCCACAAACAGTTTCTTGGGGATGACATTGTGTTCCTCAAACTTGACATATCTCCTGTCTCAGTGAATTATTTTGACAGTTTTTTAAAAGCGATATTTACGTTTATACATCGATATTAGTATATCAGTAGACCAAATTCCCAGTCGTCAAATGGAGAAAATCGTAATATAAAGATCGTAACCTGAAACGCGTAACGGGTCATCAGATTTTTTGGGGCCGCCAATCAAATCCAAAAAAAAAAAAATATGGCAAAGCAATTCTAGATCACGCGATTTTACGTGGGTATATTTTTAATCCCAAAGTTGTTTTACGGATTTACAAAACGACATTTCAAAACCCTATTTAAACCCTATTATGAATAAACCGCACAAATCTGTATTAATTTTGTTTTTGGTGCGAAACGAACTTAATGTTTGTTTTGATTTTTAAATCCCGCGGTGGTTGGAATAAGTTGGACTGTCGAACCTAGATCTAGGAGGTTAGCCTTTTTCTCAATTAGAATATTAGATCTAGATTTAGATCTCTAGAGTGATTTAGATCTAGATCTAATTTAGATCTAGCCTGCACCGTACAAATCTGTTTGTTTTTAATGCGAAACGAACTCAACGTTTGTTTTGATTTTAAATCCAAAGGAAGTAAGCTCTATATCTAAATTTTGTATTTAGGATTAGAATTCTGGTGATAAATAGAATCAAGATAAAGATGGATAGGTGGAGGCATATAATTTTATCTGGACCATGTATGTAAAAGGAGAGATATCAAGACCATTTTTAAGCCTCTTTGGATACACACACGTATCCCAGCCTCGGCAAATGGACACCAGGGTCCTGTTTGTAGAGCGGGGTTTTCACCTAGTAGAGATAATTACTTGAATTAATTCCATGGAATAGACTATATACCAACTGTTTATGCTATGGAAAAAAATAAAAACTATTAGCCCTTCAAACCATGTTGATACAAAACACAAAACAAAAAAAAAATTCTGAGAATCCGTAGTCTCCCTATTTTGGTCGATGAGGTCCATGCCAGTCAGAGAAACTAACTTTCATGTCGCGCCCATTGTAATGCATGCCATGATCTTCGAGTTAAAATGTATTCTTCAACAACGGCACACACTACTTCTTAATTCCTTTTCAAAGCCTCTGCAGCCGGTGCTGCTGCTGCTACAACAACAACAACAACAACTACTACTACTACTACTACTACTACTACTACTACTACTACTACTACTACTACTACTACTACTACTACTACTACTACTCCTCCTACTACTACTGCTGCTGCTGCTGCTACTATTACTACTACTACTACTACTACTACTACTACTACTACTACTACTACTACTACTACTACTACTACTATTACTACTACTACTGCAACTGCTGCTGTTGCTATTGTTGTTACTACTACTACTACTACTACTACTACTACTACTACTACTACTACTACTACTACTACTACTACTACTACTACTACTACTACTACTACTGCTGCTGCTGCTGCTACTTCACTACTACTGCTGCTGATTCTGCTTCTTTTGCTGTTACTACTACTACTACTACTACTACTACTACTACTACTACTACTACTACTACTACTACTACTACTACTACTACTACTACTACTACTACTACTACTACTACAACAACTACTACTACTTCTACTACTACTACAACTGCTACTTCTACTACTACTACTACTACTACTACTACTACTACTACTACTACTACTACTACTACGACTACTACTACTACTACTACTACAACTTCTACTACTACTTCTACAACTACTACTATTACTACTACTACTGCAACTGCTGCTGTTGCTATTGTTGTTACTAATACTACTACTACTACTACTACTACTACTACTACTACTACCACTATAGTACTACATTACTACTACTACTACTACTACTACTACTACTACTACTACTACTACTACTACTACTACTACTACTACTACTACTACTACTACTACTACTACTACTACTACTACTACTACTACTACTACTACTACTACTACTACTACTACTACTACTACTACTACTACTACTACTACAAATACTACTACTACCACTACCACTACTACTACTACTACTACTACTACTACTACTACTACTACTACTACTACTACTACTACTACTACTACTACCACTACTACTACTACTACTACTACTACTATTAAATCAGTAGATGTCGGAGTATAACCAATTAAATACAATATTAACATTGCTAAATTCTGACATTCTGT